>PITA01001062.1:132430-217439 GCA_004023965.1 Spilogale gracilis | reverse complement strand
CTCAACACCCAAAAAGAAGATGAACACATCAAAAAATGGGCAAGAGACATGAAGAGGCACTTCTCCATAGAAGATATACAAACGGCTAACAGACACATGAAAAAATGTTCAGCATCACTAGCTATCAGGGAAATTCAAATCAAAACCACACTGAGATACCACCTTACACCAGTCAGAATGGCCAAAATTAACAAGTCAGGAAACAACAAGTGTTGGAGAGGCTGCGGAGAAAGGGGAACCCTCTTGCACTGTTGGTGGGAATGTAAACTGGTGCAGCCGCTTTGGAAAACAGTTTGGAGATTCCTTAAAAAATTGAAAATAGAGCTACCCTATGACTCTGCAATTGCACTACTGGGCACTTACCCCAAAGGTACAGGTGTAGTGAAAAGAAGGGCCATATGTACACCAATGTTCATCGCAGCAATGGCCACAATTGCCAAACTGTGGAAAGAGCCAAGGTGCCCATCAACAGATGAATGGATAAAGAAGATGTGGTACATATATACAATGGAATTCTATGCCTCCATCAGAAAGGATGAATATCCAACTTTTGTAGCAACATGGACTGGACTGGAAGAGATTATGCTGAGTGAAATAAGTCAAGAAGAGAAAGCCAAGTATCGCATGGTTTCACTTATTTGCGGTGCATGAGGGGTAACCTGGAGGACATTGGGAGAAGGAAAGTAAAGTGGAACTAAGGTAATCCAGGGAAAGAAATGAAACAACAGAGACTTTGGACACAGAAACAAACTGAGGGACTTGGAGGGGTGGGGGTGGAGGGATGGGAGAGCCTGGTGGTGGGTACTGGGGACACCTAAAGCGTGGAGCACTGGGTGTGGGGAATGGGAAATGAATCTTGGAACACTGGGAAAAAAATTTAAGTAACAATAAAAAAAAAAAAAGAAGCCCCATGCTGTGGACATCAGAGCCAAAGAGAGAGGGAGTCTGGTTCCCCAACGCATACCATACCCAACATGGATGGTCTGCACAATATGTTTAAATGAGCAAGAAATGCATTCTATTTTCTTAAGCTACTGTTTTGTTTTGTTTTTGTCAGTATAAATGACTTTAATCTCAGTGAATACAATACCTTTGCGAGCTACTTTTTTAAAAAAGATTTTATTTATGGGTCACCTGGGTGGCTCAGTGGATTAACGTGCTGCCTTCAGCTCAGGTCATGATCTCAGGGTTCTCTCTCTCATGCTCCCTCTGTGCTCTCCCTCTCTGTCTCTCAAATAAATAAATACATAAAATCTTTTTTAAAAAATAAAAAGATTTTATTTGAGAGAAAAAGAGAGAGATAGCATAAGCAAGGGGTGGGAGGGATGGGCTGTGGGAGACTCGGAGGCAGACTCCCCGGCGAGAAGGGACCCTGACCTGGGGCTTGATCCCAGGACCCCAGGGTCATGACCTGAGCTGAAGGCAGCTGCCCAGATTATGGGTTTTTTGTTTTTGTTTTTAGGAACTCTTCCCACTGCCAACTTCAACAGAAATTTTTCTTTACATTGAACTAGGACTTGTTGTCTACACATTTCCACTCAATTTTGAGCTTTAACAATATTGTGGATAAATATTTATTATTTTGAACTTACCCTATGCCTTCCCCAACTAGATGATAAATTCCTTAAGGTTAGGAAAACTGCTTTCCACGTCCTTGTATTCCCAATACTTTGTTAGTGTTAACAGATGCTCACATATCTGCTAATGGCTTAATATACAGAAAGGGGAAGTAAAGTAAAAAAAGGAGAGATAGAGTGAAGAAGGGAGAGATAGAAAAGGCAAAAGGAAGAGGGGGGACAAAAGGAGAGAAGGACAGTCCAATAAATGATTAAAAGCAATGCAGCAAATGTTTTGCCTCCAAATACATTTAAAAAAATTTCTGGGGCACGTGGGTGGCTCAGTTGGTTAAGCGACTGCCTTCGGCTCAGGTCATGATCCCTGATCATGCCCTGCATCCGACTCCCAGCTGGGCGGGAAGCCTGCTTCTCCTTTAACTCCCCCTGCTTGTGTTCCCTCTCTCACTGTTTTTCTCTCTGACAAATAAATACATACATACATACATACATACATACATAAAAGCTTAAAAAAATTTTTTTTTCTGTATGTTTCCACCTAGGGGCATTAATGGGCCATTATAGGACCAATTTAAGTGCCTATTGGTTAAACATTCCTGAATAGCACTTTTGAATGCATACCTGAGTGGAAATCTTTGCACGTGGGAGATGACTCAACATGAAACAATTACTCTCCCCAAGAGTCTAGAGAATAAGAATCTCTTTAAGCCTTTCTGTTGTTTTTCTTTGCCAAAACAATAATAATAACAGCAGCAACAACCGCTAATAAGAAATGAAATTGAAGAAGGCTTAAAAGTTTGCTAGAAACTCAGAAAGGTTATCTGAAACTGTGTCCTGAGTTTGAAAAAAAGTCAAGAAACCAATCCAAGGGTGTCTATGAGCCAGGGTCAAGTTAGGATAGAGTTTCTCACTGTTGTTGACAGAGAATAAGGAATCCAGTCTTCTTACTGAGTTTGCCAGATTAGAAGTATCTTCTTGTACTTGTTGAAACAAAGTACATTCCATTATGTATCCAGCTTTCTTAATCATGGCTTATCAATTGATTTTGAACTTTTAAGTCTTAACAGTTTTGACTGTTAACAGTTTTGACTATTGTGATGTTTCTTATTACTGCTTTTGGCTACCCTATAAATCTAAACCTGATTCCTATTTCTCCTTATTCTGCCTTAATTATGTTTAAAGTGAATTCTGACTACCATTAATCCTGGCTGATAAGAAATGTCTCTATTTCTGTTCTTATTTCTTGAAATTGGATGCTATCATACACCACATACAAAAGTCAACTCAAAATGGATTAAAGACTTAAATGTAAGACCTGCAACTGTAAAACTCCTAGAAGAAAACACAGAGAAGGAATTCCTTGACGTTGGTCTTTGCAGTGAAGTTTTGAGTGGCACCAAAAGCAAAATTAAACAAGTGGTACTATATCAAACTAAAAATCTCCTACACAGCAAAGGAAATGATCAACAAAACAAAAAGGCAACCTATGGACTGGGAGAAAGTGTTTGCAAACCATATATCTGATAAGGGGTAAGTATCCAAAATATATAAGGAATTCATAGAACTCAATAGCAAAAAAATATACCTTATTTAAAAATGATTAAGGCTATTTTTTCAAATAATTAGGATTATTTTGTTATAAATACTGTATATGTTATTGATTCAAAATAATGCATTAGAACTTCAGTATCTGTGCATAAGAAAACTATTGACAGACTGGAGGTGAGGAGTGAAAGAAAGAAATGTTCTTTGTGAATATTTAAGAGAGTTTATTTTAGAATTTTTTCTACTATGTTTCTTAGCGAAATAAATAGCTAGTTGCATGATTTGCTAGAGGTAATTTGGAGTTTGTTGTGCATGGACCAAAATAAATATTTCTAGTACTAAAAAAAAATAAATTGAAGAATAAATAAATTCAAAAACTAAAAAAATAATTAAAAATAAATAAAAATGAGTAAGGGAGCTGAACAGACATTATTTCCAAAGCAAACATTACAAACGGTCAATAGGTAGATGAAAAGGAATCCAACATCACTAATTATTAGGGAACTGCCTATCAAAACCACAATGAGATATCACCTCACACCTGTTGGGATGGCTATTATCAAAAAGACAAAAGATAACAAGTGTTAGTAAGGGTGTGAGAAAAGGGAACCTTTGTACACTGTTGGTGGGGATGTAAACTGGTACAACTATTATGGAAAACAGTATGGAGGTTCCTCAGAAAATTAAAAATAAAACTGATTCAACAATCCCACTGCTGGGGACATATCCAAAGGAAATGAAATTAGTATCTCAAAGAGATAACTGTACTCTCATGTTCATTGCCACATTATTAACAATAGCCAAGTTATGGAAATAACCTTAAGTTGTCTTCCAGTGGATGAATGGATAAAGAAAATGAAAGAAAATGGCATATATGGAATATCTTTCATCTATATAAAGAAGGATATCCTACCAACTGTGACAACATGGATATACCTTGAGAAATTAATGTTAAGTGAAATATGGCAGAGAAAGACAAACACTATATGACCTGATTTATACATAGTATCTAAAAAAGTTGAACTCATAAAATCAGAGGATGGAGTGGTGATTGAGAAAGTGTGGTGTGGGAAAAAATAGGGAGATACTGGTCAAAGGCTAAAAACTTTTGGTTATAAATTGAATATGTTCTGGGGATCTAATATAACTCTAGTTAATAATACTGAATTATATCCTTGAAACTTGTTTTGTTCTCATCCCCCACCACTACAACACTTAACTATATAAAGTGATGGATGTGTTACTAAATTAATTATGGTAATCATTTCACAATGTATATGTTTATCAAACCATCACATTGTATACCCTAAATAGACACAATTGTTATTTGCCAAATACCTCATTCCTCAGTAAAGGTAAGAAAAAAAGAAAAGATTATCTACAAAATTCCTAAGGTAAATATCATAATTAAAGGTTAAATACTGAAAGAATTCTCTCTGAGATTGGCAATAAGACAAAAATGTACTTTATGCTTTTAACCAATACCATATCGAAGGTTCTAGGTGATGCAATAAGACAAGAAAAAGAAAAAATAAATGTTTTAAGACAAGGAAGAAAAAAATAAAGCTGTAATTATTAGCTGATGGTGTGATTTGCGTAGGCACGAAAATCTCAAGCATCTCAGATAAATAATCAAAGTCAATTTAGCAAGGATGCTAAATAAAAAGTCAGTAATATCAACTCAATATCTATAAAAGAGTTGGAAAATTAGATTTAAAAAATTAAACCACATACAACAGCATAAAACATCAGATACCTAGGAATACATGTCAAGAATGATATGCAAGACCTCTCTACAGAAAACTATAAACATTGCTAAAATGAAAACCGAAATAGCATGGACGTACAACACTTGGAGACTGGAGAAACTCAATATTGTAAAAATGTCATTTCTCTCAAATTGACCTATAGATTTTATGCAATCCCAATAAAAATTCCAGAAATTTTTTTAGTACATGGTATTATTTTAATTTTAATTTATATGGAAATACATATAATTTAATTTATATGGAAATTTTAATTTACATTAATACAAAGGAGAAAGAAAGAAGAGACAAGACAAACTTGGGAGAAAAACAAGGTGAGGAGAAGAGCTCAAGTTCAGATCAACACTTAATAAAGTCATAGTAATTTAGACAGTATGGTATTGGCATAAGGCTAAACAAACACATCAATGAAACAAATAGTTATGATAATACAACACATATATGGACACTACATTTATGGTGGCAGAACAGTGGGGAAAGGATTGTTTTTTAAATAAATGGTTCTGCATCCATTGTACAGACACATGGAGAAAAAAATCCAAACAAACCAACTTTGATTCCCAAAATCTACTAAAGGCCACACATAAAACTTAATCCTAGATGAACTGTAGCTCTAGATGTGAAAGGCAAAACAAAATTTCTGAAAATACATTCATGTCCTGTAGTAAGCAAGAATAACATAATTGGAAATAAAAAGTCATAACCACAAAAGAAGAGATTAACAAACTGGAGGGTGTGAAATTAAGGTCTTCCACTTATTATAACACCATTAAGAAATTAAAAAGCTGGGGCGCCTGGGTGGCTCAGTTGGTTAAGCGACTGCCTTTGGCTCAGGTCATGATCCTGGAGACCTGGGATCGAGTCCCACATTGGGCTCCCTGCTCGGCAGGAAGCCTGCTTCTCCCTCTCTCACTGCCCCTGCTGTGTTCCCTCTCTGGCTCTGTTTCTCTCTGTCAAATAAATAAATAAAATCTTTAAAAAAAAAGAAATTAAAAAGCCAACAGATTGTGAGATATTAGCAATTCATAAATCTGACAAAGGAATCATATTCAGAATAAACAGCTTCTACAAATCATTAAAAAAAAACCAGACAAACCAATAGAAAATGGGCAAGAGACTTAGTTACTTTACAAAAGGAGATATTCAAATTTTTATGAAATTATTAAAAGGTTCTCAATCTCATTAATGATCAGAGAAATATGAGTTAAAATCAAAATAAGATGTCACTATATACCCATGAGAGTGACTAAAATAAAAAAAATTTAACAGTTCCTAGGGGCACCTGGGTGGCTCAGTTGGTTGGGCAGCTGCCTTCGGCTCAGGTCATGATCCTGGAGACCCGGGATCGAGTCCCACATCGGGCTCCCTGCTCAGCTGGAAGCCTGCTTCTCCCTCTTTCACTCCCACTACTTGTGTTCCCTCTCTCGCGTGTTTCTCTCTGTCTAATAAATTTAAAAAATCTTTAAAAAAATTTAAAAAAATTTAACAGTTCCAAATGTTGGTGAGGCTATGGGAAAACCAGGACTCTCACAAATTATGAATTTTCCAATTTGGAAAATCTTTTGAAGAAATCTCATTGTCAAACATATATATAACTTTTGATTAAGTAATTCTATATGTAGGATGTGTGTGTATATGTATGTGTATATATGTGTGGAGATAATTCATGGTCTTATTTGTAATGGCTTCAAACTGGAATCAGCTCAAGTGTTTCTCAATAGACAAATTATGGTATATTTGAAATATGGAATACTATTTGGTAATAAAGTTGACTCGAGTACAGCTATATGAAACATCTCAAAAGAAACTTGATACAAAAAATACATGTTATACAACTCCATTTATAAAATTCAAAAATGGACAAAAAGTGAAGTATAATACTTGAAGTTGGGATGTTGGTTATCTTTGGGAAAAAGGGCAGTAGTCATTAGCTTAAAATGGGGCACAAGGAGGCCTTCTGAGTTGCTAATGTTCTATTTTTTAACCTCAGTAGTAGCTATTTAAGTGTATTAGCTTCATTATAATTCACTAAGCCAAATACTTATGATTTATGAACTGTTCTGAACAATGTTATATATCAAAATCAATTTTATTTGAAATATCCATCTTTTATCAACTTTCTTTTTTTATCTATCCCCACCCTATTTTTCACATTAGAGTGCAATATATTAAAATCTAAGATCTCGAGGTCTTGAGAAAAAATATACGGTTATAGTTATGAAAAGTAGTAAGTAGTGTTACAAGTATATGGCAGCTTGGAAATTTTCACATCCATTTATCTCAATATTTGTAACAACTGTTTGAGAAACAACAAGCAATGAAGAGGTTTTTTTTAAATAAATGTATTAACTGATTCTCAGATTGTGTTCCCCAAGTTCATACACCTAGAAAGTGGCAGAGTTCAGTAGAAGACTTTAATTCTTCATCTCTAGTTTGTTGCTCTTTATACTATCCATGTAGCCTTTTAAAATAATACATAACTAAAATAAATGATCTTGATTCAAATACCTGGGGTTTTATTCGATTCTGACTAGATCACTGTGAGTCTTGACAATTTTCACCTAAACTTGTTTTAAAAAATGCATTTATTGTGGTCAATAACAGAAAGACAACATTTTCTAATTCAATATATATTTTTTCATATCAAGTAATGTATGTGAGCAGTGTTTCATACCTTAACTACAGCAATATATTTCAAATATGGATTCTGTTTTGGGTGTTCTTTTAAACTAAAATACAGTAATATCACTGAGCTGTTCAGAGACCTTATATTCTGAATTTCTCCAGTTAATTTTTCTAGTGTTAGAGGAAAGAAGAATTATTCGTTTCCTTTCTAGTGGTTATCCAATAAGAAGGATAAAAGACAGAAATATTTTAGACTGCAGTTACAGAAATAGGTTAGAACACTGTGCTAGTAAAATAATGAGTATGACCACTCTGTATAGCTTAAATACTCTTTGATCACTATAGAATACAGCTCTAACTTCCACCAGGTATTTTAAAATTACATAACTTTGATCACAGTGGGTACCAGTAAAAAGAGTTCATATGATTTAATCGACATCATCTGCACTGTTAGAAAAACATAATTCAGAGGTTTATAAAACTGATGATGGGTTGGAGTCTCACCCTTGAACGTGGGAAATGGTTGATATATCACTATTGATAATGGTGTACATTGGTACAAATTTTTTTTAAATATTTCATTTTATTTATTTGACAGAGAGAGAGAGAGAGAGAGAGAGAGAGAGAGAGAGAGAGAGAGACAGCAAGAAAGGGAACACAAACAGGAGGAGTGTGACAGGGAGAAGCAGGCTTCCTGCTGAGCAAGGAAGGCAGACACTTAATGACTGAGCTACCCAGGCACCCCCATTGGTACAAATTCTATGGAAGAAAGTCTGACAAGCAGTATCAACAGTCTAAAATAGGCCATTTCTAAGGCTGTGTACTCAATTTATAACAATTTTTCAAAGGAAACAACTAATGACAAATATTGGCCTACAGGGTTATTTGCTATAGTATAATTTATAATATAAAAACTGACTGTAGCATAAATGTCAAATAATAAAAAATTATTAAGTTACCCATGGCATATTCATATTCACTTTGGAGCCATTAAAAACAACACCGTAAATGAACTGTTGTAAGATGCTACTGGGCCAAACGAAACAATACTACCCAAACTCTGTCCTCAAGCAGCCACTTTTTACCTGTGATTCTATGGAAGGTATGTATGCAGGCCACGGGGTCCAATAAAGGAAGATATCAAGCCAAGGCTCCTATGACTTTTCATACTTCAACGACAGCAGAAATAGTTCCTTTTGACACAGTTTTCCTGCATCAGCAGGACCTGACTTTACTTATTGTAGTAGTCACTTCCCCAATCTCTTTCCCCTTCTGTGACCCTAGTACTTCCTTTAAGCAGTTTCCAAACATAATTTTGGAATTCCTGCCCTGCTTCATGTGATACCTCCATGTCCTGTCTCTACCTGTGTGGGATCCTGATGTGTTTCATCTGTGTGTCATTCTCCGGGTTTCTTGCCATTTCCTGCTCTTCTTGTTGGAACTATAAGGTAACCACCTTTTGTTTTAAGAAGGGATCTCTTTGTTATCTTAATTCCCACACCTTAGGTTCCGATTCCAAATTCTAGAATCATTTCTTTGTTCATTTACCACATTCTAATGGCTTTTTGTCTTCTCACTGCAGTTTAACTCTGTCTCTGAACAAATCTGTTTACTAGACTTTAGACTATGGCACAGGTGTATCATCTTCTTAGCCCTTGGGTTTGTGATCATTTCACTGAGTTTTTATTTCTTTTCAACCCAAAAAGAAAATATTAGCCCTCCCCCAACTGAGTAGAGGTCCCCAATCCTAATAATAATAAAATTAATATTTTTATAATTGCTAACAAAATTAATTTTATCAAATTAATAATCATTTAAAAATTAATGTATTGATGATAATAATAATAATATGTTATTATTATTAACATTAACTCCACTGCCCCAGTGAGGTGGAATCAATACTTGGGGTCTCTGAAGTTCATAGCTGAGACCAGAGTTCATATACTTTGAGACCCAGATCTAGGAAGAAAAATCATCCCTGAAGGAGTGAAAAGCATCTTATTGGTGAAGAAGCAGCCCATATACAGAATATCAGCTTCCTTCTCTCTCATTTTCTCTTTTTGAATGTCTTTTAATGACTTATAATGGAGACAAATAATGCCAAATAATTAAGTGGGATTAAAGTACCTTCCGAATCATAGGTATAAAAGCATCATGTTCTTGTTTTTTTAAAAAAAAGCCCTCCACAGTCATACCTAGAATTAAGACGGGAAATGCCAGTGGTGGTTAGGCTATCTAAGAATGGGAGAGAAGCATGATGGGGGGAGGGGATTGTTGGAATTTAGTTTCTCTTATCTTTTCATGTCTTTATTTTTGAAATGGTTTACAAAGAAGCCACATTTATTACTTTACCATTAGAGAACATTAATGTTCATCTCTTTTTAAAATGTGGCTACTTTATCTTGAACATCCTGAACAAACCATGTTAAGGCCTAAATTTTTTTTATCTATTTTTAATTCTCCCCAATTCCCCAACTTCATCATCTTTTAGTGCCATTCTTAAATGACACTGCCTCCTTTTTAACTTTAAAATAAGAAATGTTAGAGATATAAGAAAGGATAGTTTTTCACATTTCGAAAAGATGAACCTTAAAACCATCAAGTAATAATAATGAGCACCTCTAATCTGTTTCTCAAGCCCTGGGTTTCTGGAACCCATTCTGGAATGTCTTCTACATTCACTGACCACTAGCAGAGGTCTCCATTAACAGAACAAAATCATCCAAATTGCCAGTGACTGTTTCATTCTAAGTGCATGTTCTGTATCATCTCTGTGCTAGATTAGAAATAATTCCTAGACAGATACATACTCAGAGTTCAGCTTGTTTGTGGACCATGGTTGTAGAACTGCTTCCATTTACCCTGTTGAGGTAAACAGTTATATCTTCACTCTCTGCTTTGCAGCAAATAACAAGAAACATTACATTATAAATAAAGCAAGAGACTGAGGTCACTTCAACTCACCTCCTAAGATTCCTCTACTTTAAAATGGTAAAATAAAATATTCATGGGCTACCATTATGTGGTTGAACACAGAGGGAGGCATTTCCTCTTATTTCTATTAATCCATGATTGTCCATAGCCTCCTACCAAGTCCATCATCTACATCCATATTCACCTCATATACAAATGAGGAAGGTAGAAAAAAGTAATGGTCATATATGTAGAATCAACAGGTGAGACAACTATACAATCTTCCTGACATCATGACAAATACACTGAATCACATTTCAAACATTCATTGCACTAGTGCATCCACGGAATGACCTATTTCCCCAGGAGACGTCTAAGGCTGCCCAAGGCAACCTACCACCTCAGAATTTAGGGAACACAAATGAATCCTGAATGCAAATTTATTTTCCAAATTAAAATTTTAAGCACTTTAAGTGAAATAGCAATACTGAAAGTAATTTAACATCTTTTAAGATAATTCAAAGTGCTTAACTCATTTAATATAATTATCTCTTAACATTGTTATATAGTCTCTATTTTCCTAGTGCTCTTTAGAAAGGACAAAATACCCTTTCTTTTACCATAATTTTCCCCTTGTCTATATCTAATTGAAGAGTTTTCTATCAGGAAACTTGAAAAATGGATAATTAGTGCTCTGGGGCCTCTCGTCAACTATGAACTTGGGAATTGGAGTTTCTGGCCTTGCTTAATGAAAAGTGTCTGAATTAAATTTCCTTCATCTCACAAGTATCATTTTTTTCCCCCTTTTGGTAAAAAGTTTCCCAGAGAATCTCTCTTAATAGCCACTGGCAAAGCCCATAATTCTACTACTGAAACAATGAAATCTATTTTCCAGATCATCAATCTTCATTCTCCAGACAGATACAATTGTTTGAAGAGTTGCAATTACATTATCCCTCAGTGCTTCTTCAGCCTCTACATTTGACTGATTCCACAGTTAAACAATTAAAAGGCCAAAGGAATTGAGGATTAATTTTTATCTCTAATAATAAAAAGTTCATTGCATTGAATTCTTTGTATCAGCATCATCACCCTCCTAATTAAAACTACAGTAGTTATATAATCTTGCAAAAGGAGAAATGGAAGTCAATATGCATTCATGGACTGTATACTTTGAGCGTAGTAGTGCAATCCCCATGACTGTATGGACAGTGTGATTTTATACTACCTATAAATGAATCAACTTGAAGTACTAGGCTTAGCCTATAGAGCTAACACTCCATTTCATCCTCTGATATTAAACATTACATGTTTTTGAATAGCAAACTGTATCTAGCAAAAAATAAGTCCAGTAGATTCTAAATCAAACATAGATAACCACGATGAACCACACATAGCATCAGCATATAGGTATGTTCTACTTGCGTTGGCATCAAAAGCCAGCAGGAGGCTGTGCCTTGCTGCCCTCTAATTATCAAAAAGGGGTCAAGGCCAGGCTTCTTCACATTCCCTTCCCATCTCTTTCCACACGACTGCTCCCTTCATCTCATCATGTTACCATCAGTTCTGTTCACTTTGGTGTTCCTCTCAATGGCTCTAGGAAGACAGGTCTCCCCTTCCCTGTCCAGGTGCCACGGTTTGGATTCCACAGGCCTCCTCCGGGAACATTAAATTCCCAAGTCATTTGTCACAAGTGTCAGTGGGGTGTGGTCCTGGAGCCACTTTCCTTTTTTTAAAGTTCTTACATTCCAGTTAGTTAACATATAGTGTAATATTAGTTTCAGGTGTACAATATACTGAACCAACATTTCTATATAACACCTGGTGCTCATCACAAGTGCCCTCCTAATCCCCACCACCTACTTCCCACATCCCCCTACCCACCTCTTCTCTGGTGACCACCAGTTTGTTCTCTATAGTTAAGAGTCTGTTTCTTGGATTGCCTCTTTTTTTTTTTTCACTTTTCTTACATGTTCTGTTTCTTAAATTCCATATCTGAAGAACTCATGGTTTTGTCTTTTCTGACTAACGTACTTAACATAACACTCTCTAACTCCATCCATGTCATTGCAAATGGAAAGAGGTTATTCTTTTGGATAGCTGAGTCTACACACACACACACACACACACACACACACACACACACACACATCACATCTTCTTTATCCATTCATCAGTCGATGGGCACTTGGCAGCTTCCATAATTTGGCTATTGTAGATAATGCTGCTACAAACATCAGGGTGCATGTATCAATTTAAATTAGTGTTTTTTGTATCCTTTGTGTAAATACCTAGTAGTGCAATTTCTGGATCATATGGTAGTTCTATTTTTAACTTTTTGAGGACCCTCAATGCTTTTTGCCACAGTGACTGCACCAGTTTGTACTGGGAGCCACTTTCCAAGGAAAAAAACCGCCTGTGAGCTTCTAGAGTTCTGTATGGTCTGTGTACTCTGAGTGCTTGGCACAATGCCTCAGCTGAGATAGGAATTCAAGAAAATGACACCAAAAGCCTGGAATAGGCAGGATTTACATTAGAAATTGGCTTGGGGAAAGGAAGTCTCAGAATTTAGTCCTATTAAGTGCCCTTTTATACACTTGTGTCTCTGAGTCTCAACTTCTTCAGGGTAAAGTTCAACAGTAGGAAATACCAAAGGTAAAGAATGTGAATGTTAAGCTAGTAGAGAGGACAATAATTTAAGTGCATGAGTTAGGAAAATGTATTTTTTTTTTATCCCCAAAGCACAGGCCTCTCAATTTGCCCTCCCTTAAAACTGGAAAAAAAAAAAGAACAAAAAAACACAAAACACTTCATGAAATCATGGTAGGAATCACCCAACAACTATAATATTTAAACATTAAAAATTACCTTAAACAGCTAAAAGTGAGTAATTTTCTTCTAATAAAACTGAAATTTTTGGGGCACCTGGGTGGCTCAGTTGGTTAAGCGACTGCCTTCGGCTCAGGTCATGATCCCAGAGACCCGGGATCGAGCCCCACATCGGGCTCCCTGCTCGGCAGGAAGCCTGCTTCTCCCTCTCTCACCCCCTGCTTATGTTACCTCTCTCACTGTGTTTCTCTCTGTCAAAGAAATAAATAAAATCTTAAAAAAAAAAAATATATATATATATATATATACACACACATCTTAGGAAATCTCCTGAAATCTATAGAACAGTTCGTCTATGGACTTCTGAGAATTACTTCACTTTTTGTTTTTTCCAGTTCTGTCATGAGGCAACTGACTAGTCAAGCCAAAATTTGCACTGTTTTATCAAAACATCTCCGTATTTTTTTCCTTTCAGAATGTGTAGGCTAATGTCAATGTCAGGACTTGTCTTCCATAAAACTATCACAGTCAACTATTAGGTATTTACCCAAAGAGTATGAAAACACTAATTCAAAAAGGTATTTGCACTGAAGAATTATCTACAATAGACAAGTTATTGAAGCAACTCAAGTGTCCATCAATCAAAAGGTGAATAAAGATGTGCAGTATAAATGAGTGTGTGTGTATAATACACATATATATAGCGAGAACACAATTATCATGAAGAGCACTGAGAAATGTATAGAATTTTTGAATCATTATATTGTACACCTGAAACTAATATAACACTGTATGTTAACTATACTGGATTTTAAAAATATTTAGATAAAAATAAATAAATAATATTTTGAAAAACCCTATCTCACAATCTTTCCACCTCTCTCACAGTATACTCCTTTCACTTCCCACTCCAATATTACTGGCATATTAAGAGCTATCAAGAATACACATGAGTGCCTGAACTAGCTCCTATCTTAATAGGAGCCAAATTATGAAGGGAATGACCCAAAGTACAGAGAGACTTCCCTGAGGAATGATGACTATTACTGGATTATGGTTGTTTTGTTTTGTTTTTTTTTTTTAAGTAGGCTCCATGCCCAGCATGGAGCTCATGACCCTGAGATCAAGACCTGAGCTGAAATGAAGTCAGACACTTAACTAAGCCAGTCAGTTCCCCCTTACTGGATTGCTCATTAAAAGAATGGGCTAGCTGGTGAACATCAACCTGAACGACCTATGTATTATAATCTATTCCTTGGTTTCTGTTCCACAGGGTCAGGTGCTGTTTGTTATTCTCTTGACTCATCTCATGAACCCCAGATTTCTCTATTTCAAAATGATTGGCATGGGCTACATTGCTCCACCCCAGCATTCACTGAATGACCTGCACTGCTTCAAGCAATATCTCAGCAGGTCCTGCCATGTTAATTCTTTCTCAACTCTTAGACATACCCTCCCCCGCCCAGAGAGAGTTATCCTAGAAGTTGCAAAATAAAAAGCTACCATATTAATAATACCACTCTGTTTCTAGTATATAATATTACAAAACAGGCATCATGGGAGAATTGGTCAGTGATTAAGAGAACACGTCTGGCATCCAGTAGACCTGGGACACATTGTGACTCTGATGAGTACTAGCTGTGTAAGCAACAGGGTGCCTGCATCTCTCTGACTCTCTGCTAACACCATTACTACCTCTCTGGGTTTGTGTGAAGATTAAAAATGCTCCCTGCATGATAGCATGAAAACTCAAGGATGTATTTTTCAACTGCTGGGAGCTACTACACTAACACCACTAGTAATGACAAGGGTACATGCTTAGAGTCATAATTATTTCAAATCATGGCTCTGCATTTCAATCTCTTCATTTGTATAGTGAGGTTGGTACCAACTATGTTACAGATTTGGTTTGCAGTTTAGAGATAAATATATTAAAATCTTTGGTAAAACGGCCTGGCACAGGGCAAGCACTCAATGAATGGTGGCCGTTATAATAATTACAGATGGAAATGACTTTGGTTATGAGGCTGTAATCCATATGCCACAACTATCAACCTGTTTAAAGTTTTGATACCTTTCGGTGCTGTTGATTTTACTTCATCATGATCCTTGTGTTGGCAAGGAAAGCTTATTCGGGCAGAAAGGTACCCAGCCTTTCTCATCCTCTATCTACTGAGAAAGGTCTCTCCTCTACCAGCCCAGTTTTTTTCCTTTCTCTATCTTGGGGGTGGGGGTGGGGTGTTCTGTTGTCAGACAAGTTCTCTGGGACTTCTGTGGTCTAGAAATGAAAGAAGGGGGAAAGAGAAGGAAGAAGGGAGACGGGTGGGTTGGGGTGGGAGAGGGGCTGGAAGACTTGAGAGAAAAGACGCTTGGAGGAGCTGAGGGAAGGTGAGGAAACTCATGAAGGGAGGGAAAGGAATTTCCTGAATACTGTTTTATGTATCCTCTTCTGAATAGTCAAGGAAAGTAAGTAAAAATAAAACAAAAAGACAAGAAGAAGAAGAAGAAGAAGAAAGAGAAGGAAAAAACTCTTCTGTTGTTAGACTATGTTCTTTGTGTGCCAGTCCTCTAAGGCTGTACCAAATAAGTTGTGGTTTTGGACTGGCTGTTCCTGGGGGTCGAAATGCCATAGGAAATCAGACACGCTATGAAGACAGGGCTACTTGATTTCCTAGGAAGGTAATCATTTGAGAGAAATGCCTTTAGAACCGTTAAACTGGAGGATCTGGGGGACGACTGCCAATGGTGTGACAAGGAAAGAGGTTTCCCAAGTGATACTAGAGAACCAAGGAATCAGGTAACCAGAGAGACCTACCCCAGAATATGTGTGCCCCAGCAGACTTGCAGTTGGGAGTGGAAAGTACCAGGAGCTCCACAGAAATGGGGCTCAACACTGACATCACTGAAATGCAAGAAGTGGGGCTAACTAGCAGCCCTCCATGCAGAGCAGAGAGGGGACATCTGCCAGAGAGAAAGAGAGAGAACCTGGGAGACAAAAATGAATGTGGAAAATAAGAGTTCAGGAGAAGGAAACTTAGGCTTATTCGGCTATGCAACCATGCAGGAAAGCACTAAGCAATGGGTATTTTCCATTTGCCCTTCCTGAGTCAATATGCCCTATTCTCCACCCTGCTCTCTGCGGTGGGAGACTGACCTTTGTGGACTAAATCAGTGACTCCCTTGTCCTCTGGCTTCTGGTTGAGTTCAGTTAATGTTGGCCACCAGCAAGAGACTAGACTGCAAGAAGATAGGGAAGGCAGGTATTTGTTTACTTCTTCATTTTTATCCTAGGCTTTGTTTGATTTTACTTCTTCCTGGTGGCAAAAAACTTGCCATAGCCTTCTTAGGAAGAGCAGCTCCTTGCCTGCTGGTGGTCCCTGTCCTGTAGCTGCACCTGTCTCTGGCTCCTGGCTCCCTTTCCTCACTGCTTTGGGGGTCAAGGGACAGTAATTGATTCCAGCTGTTACTGGTTCCTGGCCCTTCTCTTTCTTCCATTTGTTCTCTTAACCCTGTCCACATCTTTGAAAATATTCCCTTAATTAAACTCTCCTCAATTACCTGCTTCAATTTACCATCTGCTGTCTGCCCGGACACCAGAAGATAGACTCAAGTACAATGATGACTGCACAATGAGAAAACGCAGAGGCAATGCACTGCCCTCCACTGGACTAATGACTTTGGTTAGAAGATGTTTATGAACTTTATGTAAATCCAAAGCTTGATTCGTGGTAATATGATCTACTTGTCATTATTTTCAATGATGACAATTTTGGTAAAACACGGCAATGTATTTTGCAGGTTTCTGTTATTAGGATAAGTTGATTTGCAATGTTGCACAATGGAAAAGAGATTTAGGTTCAATTCTCATTTTTACCACTTATTGTGTTAATACTCCACCTTCTATGCCTCAATTTTTCCATCTGAAAAATAGCAGTCATAATACCTCTCCACAGTTTTCTTAGGAGATTAAGTGGATTCCTACTGGATGCATGCTTGCTCACTGTAAATCCTTAACAAATGACAATAGTATGTGTTATTCTTATGTTTCATCATATCCTCTTCTACCCCCACTGTCAGGTTAAGAAATCCAACTAGACTGTGTTGTTATCAAGGGTGCTTAAATAGGGGCCAACCCAATCAGTTCCCTCAGCACTGATTTAGATCTAGATGAAGAGGAATCTGATAAACTCCACCCGTGACCACCTTGCTGGCAGGGAAGCTGTTGGCCAGCTTCCAATAATCTGCTCCTCTGTCATATTTCCCTTTGGTGAAAAATGATCTCTGAAATGTTTATTTTTTTTATAAATACCTTCCAAACCACATCATTTTGGGCTACATGCTACACTTAAATCCTCAAGTTTTTTAATCAGTTAAAATGCTCAGAATTACTCTTGGAACGTCTAGTAAACTAGCCATACAGAACTTTCTAGCCTTAATATGATACAAAATTTCATTTTCAAAGTCTTATCTTTCCTTTGTACCTTATTTTCCACAGTGAACATTCTTGAAAAGTTTGTTCAAGATCATTTATTAAAGAAATAAAATATCAGACAGATAGAATACCTTTAGGAACAAATATCTAAATCTTAGTTCTGTTCTTTTTGTATGTTAAGCATCCTACATGCCACAATACTTTTAACCTTAACATACCTTCCTTCACACATACAAAAAGTATTTACTGAGTGCTAGTTAAAGACCAAGATTTGGGGAATCTCCAGGTTATAAAAAATGCAGAAATGTACACCCTGATGGATGTTACATTCTAAACACAAGGTTAATGTATTTTCTGCATCTTTTCTGTATCTCTACCAAAAAGTACTCAATTTTCAACAAGTCCAGTGTTTCCAAATAAAGTATAGGATGTCCAGTTAAATTTGAGTTTCAGATCAACAATATTTTTTTAGTATGTCACAAATATTTTGCTTGACTAGAGGTATTCACTGCACATATTTATACTAAAAATTATTTTTTTTACATTTTTAAAAATTAAATTCATTAGCCAACATATCAGTTTTTGATATAACGGTTAATGATACATTGGTTGCATATAACACCCAGTGCTCATCACATCACATGCCCTCCTTAATACCCATCACCGAGTTACCCAATACCCCACCCACCCTCTATCTGCAACCCTCAGTTTGTTTCCTGAAGTCAAGAGTCTTTCATGGTTTGTCTCCCTCTCTGATTTCTTCCCACTCTGTTTTCCCTTCCTTTCCATATTGTCCTCTTCACTACTCCTTATATTCCACATGAGTGAAACCATATAATATTGTCCTTCTCTGACTTATTTTACTTAGCATAATCCCCTCCTGTTCCATCCATGTCGATGTAAATGGTAGGTATACAAGCTTTCTTATGTCTGAATAATATTCCATTGTATCTATGAACCATATATTCTTTATCCATTCATCTGTTGAAGGAGATCTCAGCTCCTTCCACTATTTGGCTATAGTGGACATTGCTATGAATGCAGGGGTGGATATGCTCCTTCTTTTCATTTCTATATCTTTGGGGTAATACTGTTTTCCAGAGTGGCCATACCAGCTTACACCAGTAGTGTAAGAGGGTCCCCCTTTCTCACATCCTTGCCAACATTTGTTGTTCCCTGACTTGTCAATTTTAGCCATACTAACTGGTGTGAGGTGGTATCTCATTGTGGCTTTAATTTGTATTTTCCTGATAGCAAATTATGTGGAGCATTTTTTCATGTGACTGCTGGCCATGTGTATGTCTTCTTTGGAGACGTATCTGTTCAGATCTTCTGCCCATTTCTTGATTGGATTATTTGGTTTTTTGGGTGTTGAGTTTGATGAGTTCTTTCTAGATCTTGGATAACAGCCCTTCATGTGCTATGCCATTTGCAAATATCTTCTCCCATTTCATAGGTTGCCTCTAAAAATTATTTTTAAACTGAAATTCAAATTTAATTGGGTATACTGTCTTATTGTTAGCTAAATCTGATAGTCCTAAAAGAAGTCACTACTCTGCTGAGGGACTCTGTGCACATAATTTAGCTTTTCTGGACCTCAGTTTGCTTATACATAAATGGACCTTGCTGATATAAGGGATATTTAAGGTTCTTTAAACTTCCTGGTTCCAGTTCTTCCCTAAGTAAGAGATCATGTCATTACATTCATCCACTCTATCCTCCATTCAGAACTTTAAAACTGGGTGTCCATTTTCTGGTACTACTGCTCTAATCTCTTTTCTTTGTGTCCCTTGGTAGTAATCTTGACCTGACACCCAGCCCCATATTGACTGACTTGACTAAGGCTGTTAGTATTAATGCTCAATGCCCTACATTTGAGTAGCACTTTACAAGTCACCGAGTGCTTTCCCATACATTATTGCATTTTGATACATTAACTTCTCGCCTAAACCCTTTCAAAAAATTTTGCTGATGTTGT
The DNA here is from genome assembly GCA_004023965.1 of Spilogale gracilis. Lineage (NCBI taxonomy): Eukaryota > Metazoa > Chordata > Mammalia > Carnivora > Mephitidae > Spilogale > Spilogale gracilis. The sequence continues at coordinate 197,777 of PITA01001062.1, read as the reverse complement.
CTTTCGTGCCACTGCATAATCCTTCTTGTCTACCTCTGTGAGCATTAGCAACCTTCTGAGAGGTCCTCTCTCAATTCAAATAAGTCTGCTCTCATCTTTGAAGATTTTCCGGGAGTTCAGGCTCTATCAGTCATCTGTCTTTAGTACCTCTCCCTCCATGCTCACTAACTTGCCTCCTTGCCCCTTCTGTTCACAGAAGAAAGAACCTGCTTCCTCCCAAGACAGACCTTTCCTTTCACCTTCCAACTCCTATACCCTGTGGGGCCCACTGCAAGCCTGAACCACAGTCCTGGCTACTAATGTGTGGCTCCTGCACCTGTAGCAATCCATTCCCTGTGAGCTGGTTAGAAAACACAGTGTTCTGTAGTCTTGGACTCTGCCTGAGAACACTGAACCAGAACTTGCCTTTTTATGTTTGAGAAGCACTGACTCAGGACACCTCTAGTCAGGCACAATTTTTCCATTTTCCAGGAGATCTGCACCATTTGGTCTATATTAATTAGACTATCCTACCAACAGCTAATCTTGTTTCTGCCAAGGTACACTCCCAGGATGACACAAACTGCCATAAGGAAGAGAGGCTCCCTCTGTAGTGATTCTCATTCCACCTAACCTGCATACTCTTTTTCCAAGTCATTCTTTCCTATCAGCTAGGACACTGAATTACTGCATTAAGAAGGGGAAAACTACCCCCTCCATGTCTTGATATATATAACACTGTTCCTTAAGTACATGAACAATAGGGAAATGTGAAGTATGGCTTTCCATCTGTATTGTCTGATATGACCAAATAAACTGACTCATTTTGAAAATGGAGAGAATACAATAATGAATTATTTCTGATAGAGAGATGCTTACTGAATAATTTAAAAGCACTTTACAATTTCAAAGTTCTCAGAGCTTGATGACTAATAAAAACAATGCAGAGTTCCACTGGCTAAATTTTTTACATTTGTGTTCTGCTCCACAGAGCTGTTTCTGAAATTGACAGGCATGTAACATCATTCAAAATACTTTTTATGAAATAATCTCAGGTACAAAAAGATTGACAGAAGCAACAAAACAATAATTGCCTGTCTTGGTAAACAGAGATTTGGTTGTTACATCTCTTTCAGCCCCAAGGAACAAGGACAAACAAATATGAAGAAACCAGTTTTTGTCTGACTATAACATTAATCCTTGGATAATAAGATACCAAAAGGCAGAAAGAGATTTCTATATACTGAATCCTCAAATAACCCATTTGTGGAATTAAAAACAAAAACCCAATTGTCTTTTTTCTTATAAGAGCAATGTCAAAAAAAGCATCTAATGATCCAGCTATATATAAAGGCTAAAAATATCAACATAATGATTAGTGGATTCATTTACATTCAAATATAGAAGTTCACCTATTTTAGTACTATATTCAAGGATTAAAACTCAAAGAAATATCCAATGTTAAGAGAGATAAATGAGAAAATATTTCCTAAAGATCCATATTAATTATTGTTATTAAATTCTATACAGGAGTTGGCGACATGTCATTATCAACTCATAACTAAGCTGAGCAGATAACCAATAACCAACTCATAACAATGCAGATCTTTTATCAGTTCTAAAGTTCATGACTATATCAGGACTTATATAATTAGGACAATTAAACTGATATCCTTAGAATGGGAAAGAAATGTCAAGTCTGTCAAACTACAGAGAATTTGGAATAGCCCTCAATTTAGTTGCATTAACTTTTTTTTAAAAACCTTAGATTTAGCGGGGTGCCTGGGTGGCTCAGTTGGTTAAGCGACTGCCTTCGGCTCAAGTCATGATCCCGGAGACCCGGGATAGAGTCTCACATCGGGCTCCCTGCTCGGCAGGAAGCCTGCTTCTCCCTCTCTCACTCCCCCTGCTTGTGTTCGCTCTCTGGCTGTGTTTCTCTCTGTCAAATAATCAATCAATCAATCAATCAATCAATCCCTAGATTTAGGATGCTTGGGTGGCTCAGTTGGTTAAGCCTTTGCCTCAGGCCCAGGTCATGATGTTGGAGTCCTGGGGTGGAGTCCTACATCAGGCTCCCTGCTCAGTAGGGAGTCTGCTCTTCCCTCTGCCCCTCATCCCACTCATGCTCTCTCTCTAATAAATAAATAAAATCTTTAAAAAATAAAGTAAATAAACCCTAGATTTACATCAGTGAAATAACTATGCAAATATTAGTGATGAATGGCTAACAGACACATGAAAAAATGTTCATCATCATTAGCCATCAGGAAAATCCAAATAAAAACCATAATGAGATACCACCTTATACCAATTAGAATGACCAAAATTAACAGGACAAGAAACAAGTGTTGGAGAGGATGCAGAGAAAGGGAAATCCTCTTACACTGTTGGTGGGAATGCAAGTTGGTGCAGCCACTTTGGAAAACAGTGTGGAGATTCCTTAAAAAATTAAAAATAAGGTGCCTGGGTGGCTCAGTTGGTTAAAGCCTCTGCTTTGGGCTCAGGTTGTGATGCCAGGATCCTGGGATCGAGGGATTGAGGCCCACATTGGGCTCTCTGCTCAGCAGGAAGACTTCTTCCTCTTCTCTCTCTGCCTACTTGTGATCTCTCTCTCTCTGTCAAACAAACAAACAAATAAATAAAAATAGAGCTACCCTATGACCCTGCAATTACACTACTGGATATTTACTTCAAAGATACAGATGTAGTGAAAAGAAGGGCCGTATGTACCCCAATGCTCATAGCAACAATGGCCACAATCTCCAAAATGTGGAAAGAGCCAAGATGCCCTTCAACAGATGAATGGATAAAGAAGATATGGTCCATATATACAACGGAATATTACACCTCCATCAGAAAGGATGAATACCCAACTTTTGTATCAACATGAATGGGGCTGGAGGAGATTATGCTGAGTGAAATAAGCCAAGCAGAGAAAGTCAAGTTTCATATGGTTTCACTTACTTGTGGAGTATAAGGAGTAACATGGAGGACATTAGGAGAAGGAAAGGAAATGTGAACTGAGGCAAATCACAGAGGGAGACGAAGCACGAGAGAATGTGCTTCTGAGAAAAAAACTGAAGGTTTTATAAGGGAGGGGGTGGAGGGATGGGTGAGCCTGGTGGTGGGTACTAAGAACGGCATATAATTGCATGGAGCACTGGGTGTGGTGCATAAACAATGAATCTTGGAACACTGAAAAAATAAAATAATTTATTTAAAAATTAGTGATGAATTTCAGCAAGTTTTGAAATTCACTTATGAAATATATATGTAAATTCTTAAAGAAAATACAAAATTGCCCATAAATTGATATTTTAAAATTAATAGACACCCTACTGAGCATGTTGGCATAGAGCCACATTGTTTTAAAAGCAGGAACTGAATAAAATATTCTAGAAATGGAAAAGGAATTGGACTTCAGGGCTCTAAAGTCCAGCAGTTGTAGACTTGAAAGAAGGCATGTGTGAGCTTTGGCTTATCTTCTTAACTTTTGACTCATTCTACCTTTTTTTTTATTGTTTTCTCTACATTTTCGTAAGGTTATATGACTCTTACTTTTATACAGAGTTAATTATCATGGGTCAGAGAGGTTTAAACTATTTCATTTACTTCATCTCTAACCAGAGTGACCATATCATTTATTATCCACCATTTCTGAGAGTGAAAGGTAAGATTAATAATACCAGCTTCCATCATATGTAAGAATTAACACAAGATGGATCAAAGACCTAAATATAAGAGCTAACACTAGTAAACTATTAAAAGAAAATATAGGGATAAATCCACTTGGTTTTGGATTTGGTAAAGGATTCTTAGATATAACACCAAAAGCAACAAAAGATAGATAAATTGGACTTTATCAATTTTTAAATTGTGCTTCAAAAGATAGCATTAAGTAAGCGAAAAGATAACCCACAGAATGAGAGAAAATATTTATGAATTATATATCTGATAAGGGACCTGTATCTAGGATATATAAAGAAGACAAAAACATCAATTTAAAAACGGACAAAGTTTGAATAACATTTCTCCAAAGAAAATATACAGTCACTAAGCACACACACAAAAAATGTTGACATGATTACTCATCAGAGTAATGCAAATCAAATACACAAGATATAACTTCACACCCACTAGTAGGGCCAGGATAAAAAAAGCCAAGTAACATTAACTGTTGGCAAGGTTATGGAGAACTAGAACCCTCACATATTGCTGGTACAAATGTAAAATGGTCCAGCTACTTCGAACAGGAGTCTGGTAGTTCTTCCGATGATTAAATAGAGTTACCATATGACCCAGCAATTCTGTTCCTAGGTATAGAGCTAAGAGAAACGAAAACAGATCTACACAGAAACATGTACATGAATGTTTACAGCAGCATTATTCATAAAAACCAATAGAAGGAAACACTCAAATGTCAATTAATATACAAATGAATAAACAAAATGTGGCACATCTATATAATGGGATAGTATTTGTCCATAAAAAAGAATAAAGTGCCAACACATGCTACAACAAGGAATGGATAAATCTTGAAAAATGCAAGGTGAAAGAAGTCAGACACAAAAGACAACTATATGATTCCATTCATATTAAAGTTCAGAATAGAGAAATGCATAGGGGCAGTAAATACATTAATGTCTTCTTAGGGCTGGAGGTGGTATGGGGAGCACAGACAGGGAAAGAGAGTTGGTAGCTAAAGGGCACAGGGGTTTGTCTTTTCTTAATTTGAAGTTGTAAAAGTGTTCTAAGACTGACTGCGGTAATGCTTAAAGAAACCTATGAATATACTAAAAGCCGCTGTATTGTATACTTTACACAGGTAAATTGTATGGTATATAAATTATATTTCACTAAATCTATTAAAAGAGAAAAAAGGCAAAACATTATGGTGGGACAATACATATAAATAGGGACTATCCTAGGAAAATTCTGATGTATTGTCACCTCTCATTTCATTGGGGTATCTGACCAACTCACTTTCCAGAGAAGGACTGTTGAGAAAGTTTGATCAGTTCTCTATTTATACTGACCCTGTTTGAAAATACAAGTCAAAAAAGTATGTTCTAATGAAGTGGCTAGGAAAGAATTTTCAAACTGGAAGAAAAAATGTTGACTCATTTAGAGATATTCTCATACATAAAGGCCTTTACACTACTTTTCAAAAAGCTTTGGACCGTCTAACAGGTAGATTGTGCATGTGCTTAGGGTGCCCACTAAACCAGGGCCCTCCTTCCAAATAAGTTCAGCTGCAATAAACTTTTCAAGAAGTTTACATTAAAAAAAATACAAAGAGGCTCTTTTCATCTCAATATATATCTTGTGCATATAATACCTGAAATCCAATGAAACTCAATACGCATAGTTTTAAAAGTTAAGTATAAATTTTACTTTGAATTGTAATATTATAAGGGCTGGGACCATCTAGAGGCCCTATTCTAGCCTTATGAAGAAGGAAATATGGACAGAAATCGTCAAAAAACAATGTTCAAGCTTAGCATAGGCAGAGGCAGGAGACTCACACCAAGGACCACTGAGAACCAAAGACAAAAGCAACATTCCCATTCCCCTCTGCTCCAGTTGGTGTAAAAACCTGAGACTTCCAAATGACCCTCAGGGTGGGTGGAACACTGCCAGTTAACTGAGATTAAATATCCCACCACCTTAGGGTCACATCAGACATACACGCTATTCCTTTGCACAACTGCCCATTTAGCCATGACTGTGAGCTAAGCTTTTTGGGTTTTTATAGTCCAATTGGAGATAAGAATGTAAAATCCCTACCAATGCTATGGTTTTAAGATGATTTTAATCACAAGAATGTATGTGCTCTTTGCCTTTTTCAGTAAATCGAAACAATATTTGTAAATGTTTGAATAGTACAGCTGAACTCTGTAAGAAATGAAATCATTAAGAACGTACTAACCAGATAACCATTGATATATATGAAGAGAGTTCTCAGTATTTTAAGAAAGAAACATAGTTTGCTATTAGCTTAGACAGCTTTCAATAAATCATATCTAGGCCAATAGGTATGGTAACAATTAGAGTATTTCTGTCGCAAAGGTTTCTAGCTGGGTTCTGAAATAACCATCATATATACTAAAGATTCTGGAAGGCAATCATTATTTATCCAGCTTTGATATCTCACAAAAGCATTTCAGTATCTGAGAGGACAAGATAACTTAGAGTATGACATAAATTCCAGAATCATTTATTTAAATCAAATATCCATTTTTACATTAAGGGCGACTACTTCTTCATAAAAGAACAGTGTAATATATTACCTAGAAATGAATGTTACATATTTATAACTGTGGCTGGTAAATACCAGTCATACTATTATTATGCCATTAAACTGGAAATATATAGAGTTGAAAGAGGAGTGATCATAATAAAAGCACTTTATTCTGCACATAATACCTGAAATTCAATCTAATACAACTTCCAAATACCAGAAGTTTAATGTTTATGGTATTTATTGAATAATCTCCTCTTTCTTTGACTAAAGTCAATAAAAAGTCATCCCTAAACTTTTCAGTAAAGCTAGAAACCATTACATTAAACTACAAGGTCATCAAGATAGGAATAAAATCAAGAGATCATCCTTCTGATACTTGTTAGCTGACGCTTTAGTGCTTTTTTTCTCAATCCCAACATGAGTTTAAATATTTTAGTGAACTGAAGTCTGACCAATGTTCTTTGTTACTGCACTTTTCACTTATATATTCATATCTGATTTACAGTTCTTTCGAGGAAAATAGTATCAAGTAATGTTATAAATATGTTATAAATGTATAAAATGTGATAAATATGGAGGCAATTTAGAACAATTTTTTATTGTGACAAAATATATAAATTTACTATTTAACCATTTTAACATGCACATTTCAGGGACATGAAGAACATTCCCATTGTTGTGCAACCATCGTTATCATTCATCTCCAGAACTTTTTCACCTTCCCAAACTGAAGCTCAGTACTTATTAAACTCTTTCTTCCTCTACCTCAATGGAGGAGTCAATTTTATTTTATTTTATTTAAGATTTTATTTATTTATTTGGCAGAGGTGGGGTAGAGAGAGAGCACAAGCAGGTAGAGCAGCAAGCAAAGGGAGAGGGGAAAGCAGGCTCCCTGCTGAGCAGGGAACTCAATGTAGAGCTCGATCCCAGCACCATGGGATTATGACCTGAGCCGAAGGCAGGTGCTTAACCAACTGAGCCACCCAGGTGCCCAGAAGGAGACAATTTTAAATAATGTTTATCAAAAACATACACTTGTAAGTCGCAATTATACTCTTAAGCAGAAACCCTCAGTCTTCACTTTAAAAACAATGTGCATTAGTAACACATACCATTGTAGTATGCATGTTTGTGGATCTTACAGGACATCATTTATTTTGGATTTGGATTATCCAATTATTTTAAAATACGAATAGAAATACTGTAAATATTATAGAATAGTAAGTTCAAGCATGATTTAGTAAATCCTGTTTTTAGCAAAAGATTCAGAATACATATGGGAGACATGGATATCAAATACTATATACTACATAGGTAGTCACATGACTACCCTGAGTTACTAAAACTCATTCACCCTTGCCTTTGCCTTTGCTTGCCTTGCCTTTGCCTCCTCACTCTCAAATCAAACCACCACCCCGATATGCCCCGTGCCCTAGGATCCCTGCCCTCTGCAAATTTTGCTCTTTTCCAGTGTGAGCTCTTGGTCTCCAGATTAGATATCTGTGCCTGCAAAATCCTGATACCCTCAGTGACGATGGTACATAGTGGAGTATGATAGTAATGGAAGACCATCAATTTTTATGGGGAAATTGAATGGGTTCAGCTTTGAAGAATTAAAGAACATGACCTAATTTTCATGGTGATCGTGATCTGATTACCACATCATAGACTCACCTTGTTTTTCAGAACAAACTAAAAAGGATGGTAATTCTGGCTACCTTCTTAACTTTTTAATATGGTTATTAATATTGATAGACCTTATGGCTCACACACTATGAAAATCTTACATGCGGTTTAGAAATCCTTCCAACCTGGCTTCTGGCAGGAATATTACTCACCCACTGATGACAGTAAAACAGTACACCTACAATAGCCAAGAGTAAGGATTCCTCTGGAATTATTTTCTTTCTTCACTTTAATGCAGTTCCTTTCTAATATGCAATCTATACATAAACTCAATAGTTCGATTTTATATTGAGCTAGCAATTATTGAGAGTATATGACCTGCTCAGAACTTTCCTAAGTGTTTTATACTAAATTGTTCATTTAAACCTCCCAGAAATCCTATCAGGTATCAACAGTTATTATCCCTGTTTAATACACTGTGCAGATAAAGTGAAAGAGAGATTAAAATTTAGCCAAGGTCACCTAGACTTTAGCCAAGTTCACCAGAGACAGCTAGATCATACTCTTAATCACTAGTTTAAAGGTCAGTATTGTTTTTCCACATGTAACTCATTTTCATTTTCCAGTTTTACCTGTTTATAAACAGATTTTAAGGAGGTAAAGAGCAGTGTATATTGTTTGGTTGAAAGCCCTGGCACTTGCCAGTCATGCCTGAGATTCCTGCCATCTCAGGGCACTGGCCTTTGCTGGGTACCTTGGACATTTCAATTCAGTAACTGTTATCTCAATTTTTTGCATATATTTTTATAAGCAATTCACTACTGATCTTCAGTAAAGGGGTCAGTTAACTTACACAGTTGATAGAGTTCTGCCTGAGTGATTTCTTTTTTTAAAAAAAATATTTTATTTATTGGGGTGTCTGGGTGGCTCAGACCATTAAGCGTCTGCCTTCAGCTCAGGTCATGATCCCAGGGTCCTGGGATCAAGCCCCGCATCTGGCTCCCTGATCAATGAGGAGCCTGTTTCTCCTTTCCTTCTGCCTCTCCCTGCTTGTGCTCTCTCTGACAAATAAATAAATAAAATCTTTTTTTTTTTAAAGATTTTATTTATTTATTTGAAAGAGACACAGTGAAAGAGGGAACACAAACTGGGGGAGTGGGAGAGGGAGAAGCAGGCTTACTGCTGAGCAGGGAGCTCCATGCAGGGCTCGATCCCAAGACCCTGAGATCATGACCTGAGTGAGCTGCAGGCAGACAGCTCACCAACAGAGCCACCGAGGCACCCTAAAAAAATAAATCTTAAAACAAACAAATTGAATCTTTGTCAGCCTTCCAGAGATGAATCCTTCATTCATAAATGGAAGGAAAAGGAAGAAAATTGCAATCATGTCTAACAGTGCTCAGAGAGGCCAATGTGCTGTTTTCATTAAAATAAAGTGACATGGGCGCCTGGGTGGCTCAGTGGGTTAAAGCCTCTGCCTTCAGCTCAGGTCAAGATCTCAGAGTCCTAAGATCGAGGCCCGCATTGGGCTCTCTGCTCAGCAGGGAGCCTGCTTCCTCCTCTCTCTCTGCCTGCCTCTTTGCCTACTTATGATCTCTCTCTGTGTCAAATAAATAAATAAAATCTTTTAAAAAATAAAATAAAGTGACATTTCCTGTATTAAGATGATACTTATTAATTTCAAAACATAGGGGCGCCTGGGTGGCTCAGTTGGTTAAGCGACTGCCTTCGGCTCAGGTCATGATCCCGGAGACCTGGGATCCAGTCCCACATCGGGCTCCCTGCTCGGCAGGAGGCCTGCTTCTCCCTCTTTCACTCCCCCTGCCTGTGTTCCCTCTCTGGCTATGTTTCTGTCAAATAAATAAAATCTTTAAAAAAAAATATTCAAATTATTTTAAAATTCATGCTTGTGCAACTCTATTAATATGGCTCTATATTTTAAGACTTATAATTCTATATGACTATTTTGAATGATTTACTCAAAATAGAAAATAATCAGATTATTATAAGTACTTTATTATTCATTTATAGCTATTAATGTATTCACTAGAAAATTTATAAGTCGAAGGCAGGCTTCCTTTATTTATTAATCCATTTAGATTCATCTGATTTATTTACTGAAGAGTGATCCAGGTGTTAAGCAAATGCACTTGCAAAACACAGGGAAATTTTATTATGAGAGTACTATGGTCTAAAATATTTTATGACGGGTATTAAAACTGGGTTTGGTATTATATGTGATGTGCTTATTAAATCAAACTGATTCCTGTAAGATCACATACACAAATGAGTTTCTGTAATTTATAGTAATACTGTGTAAACAAACACAAAAATGTTCAAATACAGAGAATTCTCTCTGGGACAATTCCAATTAAATCTAGCTAGGATGGGTTAAGTGTGAGTCTGAAATTAGGCCAATAGGGCAAAACTAAGTAATTGTTGGTACACAGAATAGAATTTGTATTGTTTCTATGTTTTGAGAGATAAAGAACCTTAGTGTTACCTGTGATTTTGCTCTTTCTCTCACATCCCATATCTAGTCCATGGCAAATCGCCTTCAAAAGAAATCCACAATTCAATCATTTACTGCTATTCTCACCACCACCACCCCAGTGCAAAGAATAATTTCTTGTCTGAAATACTGAAGTAGCTACCAAACCATTCACCTGGAGCCTCTTTGGAACACAGCAGTCAGGAAGATTCTGTTGAAACCCTTTCCCCCAGTGGCTTCTCTTCGGTCAGGGCAAATGCCAACATTCTGATGGTGCCACAGCCATCTGGTTTGTTGTCCCCATTCTGGCCTTATCTACTTTCCCTCTAGTGCTCCCTGGCACAGGGACACGGGGCTCCTTGCTCTTTCTCAAACATTTTCAACATGTTCCCGCCTTGGGGCCTTTGCACTGGCTCTTTCCTCAGCCTAGAATGCTCTTCCCCAGATACTGTGTGACCAGCTCCCTTCTTTCTTAAAAAGACAGGCTCTCCCTCCCACCCTGATTAAAATATCAACACCCCCAGGCCCAGCAACATACAGACCCTTCAAAACCCCCTTCTCCACTTCATTTTCTTTCTCTTCTTAGCACTCACTGCTCTCTAATATAGCGTATTGTCACTTATTTACCTTATTTACTGTGTGTCTTCTCACTAGAATGTAAGGTCTAAGGTTGTGTTCACTATTTCCCAGTCCTTATAACAGTAACTGGCACGCCATAGGTATCCCATTAGCTTTTCTGAAATGAAACGAATAGATGAATGAATGTATTCAAAATCAAAAGAAAACAAAAACTGTGACACAGAAAAGAGAGTATCTGTGTAGGTATGTGGGGTATCTGGGTAGGGCTCCTGACCAGAGCGGCAGGGACAGGGCTGTACTGAGCAATCAGAATGGAGAGGAAACAGGTCTAAATCAGACTGTAAACGAGCTCTTCCCTCAAGCTGAGGAACTGGATTTAATCCTGAAGATCATGAACTACAGAGAGAGCCAGTGAAGAATTGTATGCATGAAATTATGACATGACCAGATTTTTGTTTTATGAAAGTCATTCATATAAGGTTATTCATCATATTGTTATATATAGTAACAAATAAATCTGAACTCTAACAATACAGGGGTTGGATAATAAATCATGGTAAATCCATATAACAGAATGCTAAGGGTTAAAAAATGATTTAGATAATAATTTGTTGGTAGAAAAAGTTCCATGATAGATTATTAGAAAATAATATATTTTGAGAAGCACATAAAATATGGTCCCATGGAATTTTAAGAAATGTATATCTGTGTAGAGAAAGTCTATGGACATATACAGCAAATTTTACATTCCTTTTTTTTTTTTTCAAATTTTACATTCTTCATTATGTCTTCTGTATCAGCCAAATTAATGTTACAGAGAGTATATATGGCTTGTATAATAAAAAAAAAAAAAACGTTTTTTTTTTGGGGGGGGGTGTTTTTGTTTTTCATTTTGAAGGGTATAAAAGGAATCAATTCTGTGCAACTAGATGAAGAGAGGGCCTGCTAGCCTGGATGGCAGCAAATCCAGAGGGGAAGTAAAGAAGGAATGCGGAGAAATGCAGGAGGTTTCTGGTTTAAGCAGTCATGCGGTAGAGACCCTCAGTAATACAGAGTCACTGACCCATGAGTGAGCAGATGCCAGGGCCCAAGGGCACTCTGAAGAAACCTGGAAGTTCTTATCCACCAGGGCCTGTAGCCAATTTGTAACATGTGAAATACTTGGCATGAGCTAATCCTGTGGGCTGACTGCTCACCTGGCTGGGATTTCCACATGGTGCCAGCATTCCTGGCATGGCCAAGTGCAGTAGTTTCAGAGGGGCACTCTGTTCCTCTCTGTCCACCAGACACTCCCTGATGCCAATTCTTTAAAAGACTTTTGGTCACAAAACACTTGATCATCTTCCAAAGGTAAATGCTTCCTGTCACCTATTCCTCCCTTTGTTACCATTCCTGTACTATTTTATTTTTTCTCTCTGACCTAAATCCTTACTCTGAAATCTTTTTATTGTTCTATTTTTCATTCCAGAATTCTCATTCCATAGTGGGGGAGAGGAGGAAAAAAAAAAAAGAAAGAATACATATCTTACTGTCCTCTATCTCTGTCCTAAAAGCTTCTTTCACCTCTTATCCCCAAATCTCCTTTGAAGACATCACTTCCTTTGGAACTCTTTTAATGATCATTGTTCATTCTCTCCAGGTAAGGAGTAGGTTGCCATTCTTCTCCTCAATTCCAACTTCAAGCCATTACTTCCCACTCTTTCTTGAAAATTCCAATGAATGGGCATATATCCTTTCCTTGTTTATGGCCCCCAAAGCCTTACCAAACATTTGTTTGTTTCCAGGACTTTGATGTTGGCTCACCATCTTTCTGCTCATCCCCCAACATGTCATCATCTTATGTGATTTCAACATCCTTATGGACAACCCATTTGATAGACTCAGGACTTTTATTGGAGGAAAAAGTTGACAAACTTCAAAGACCCAACTTCACTTCATCTTATCCACTGCCCCCAAGACTTCTCTGGGCTTGGCAACCTCTGGACAAATGTGTTGCACTCCCCTCTCTTACCTCATCTTCCTACCCTCCCTTCCATTTGACATTCTGTCTGTTCTTAGACTTCAGTGAGAGAAATAAAGAAAGTAGACTAACGTCTAGCAAAGTTTGTGTATAAAGGGCCAGATAGTAAATATTTTAAGTTTTGCAGATCTATTTTCACAATTATTCAACCCTGTCACTGCAGCACAAAAACAACAAGAGAGGACGACAGTAATGAAGAGTGAACACATGGGTGAGTCTGTGTTCCAATAAAGGTTTATATACAAAAGCAGTGGGTCAAATTTGGACCAGAGGCCATAGGTTGCTGGCCCCTGACATAGACTTTATTCTCCTCCTTTTCTCTTTTCATTTTTTCCCTATCTATTCATTGGTCCTTAATCTTCCTTTTAAGTCCCTAATTCCATGATTCTTTCGTCAACATTGACACCTCTGTCACACAATCTGTGGTTATCTTGCCCAGAAAAACTCAAATCTTAGATTAATCTATCTATCTACATTCTTGACTCCTAGATTGCGAAATGCTCATGGAGAACATCATTCTTTTTCCCACTGATTCCTAGTCTTTGATCCCTAACTTTCAACACTTCCTAGTAAACTTTTACATTTCCTTAATCATTTCTCTTTTATTATTTCCAATAGCAACTTCAAACCTCTTCTGTTTTCTTCAAGAAATCTACTCTATTAGCACCTAGTTCCCAGCATATTATCATTTACTTCATAGAGAAAACAAAATTTGTCAAAACTTCCTAAACATTCTGCTCCCTCACCTACAGATGTACCATCATCTAAATTTGTATTTCCTTTTCTCCTATATTACTAGAAGAGGTTTCTTTCCTTCTCCCCACCTCCAACTTCCATGCCTCTGCTTTCTTCCCTGTTTTTACTGGCTTATTTCCACCAGCATTTTAATGTGCTCAGATTTTTCAGGTGAAAAATGTTTTGATGTGTGGATGCATTTATATATTATGGATATAATTCCAACCAAAGCATCATGAAATAGTACTATATGTGATATACTCTAGTATTATCTATTCTATAATACTTCATTATTTTCCATATGCTGGGTAAGATCCTCAGTTGATTTCATACACAATTATGGGTCTTCCTGAGAAAAACTTGCCTATGTGCAAAAGGAGACATACAAAAATTCACATTGCCACATTTCCAACAATAGCAAAAAATGGAAAGTAAGAATAACCTAAATGTTCATCAATAAAAGAATATGTATATAAATTGTTATATGCTCATGTGGAATGCCACAGAGAAAATAAAACTGCAGTTACACTACCAAATGTGGTCACCTCAAAGATAAAATACTGATTAATAAAATCAGTTTGCAGAAATAAAACTATGATATAATACACTTAATACCTCCCAAAGACTCAATCTCCAAATTCCATCACATTAGATGTTAGAGGTTCAACATATGAATTCTGGAGGAATACATTCTGCCCTAACCTTCCCAAATTCATGTCCTTCTTGCATGCAAAATGCATTCCTTCCATCCCAACAACATCAGAAGACTGAACTAGTTCCAGTACCAACTCCAAAAATTTTCTAAAGTCTAAAGTCTCATTTAAATATCATCTAAATTAGGTATGATCAGAAGTATGATTCACTCTGTGGCAAAATTTCTCTCCAGCCTTGAACCCATGAAACCAGACAAGTTATGGGCTTCCAATATAATGATGGGATAGGCAGAGAATAGACATTCCCATTCCAAAGAGAGGAATGGAAATGAAAGGGTGATGGGTCCAGGTCCAGGTCAATCCCAAACCTTCCAAGGTAAATACCATTAGGTCTAAAGGCTGAAGAATAATCCTCTCTGGTTTGATACTTTACCTTTCAGACTTACTAGGGTGGGAGTCTCACCTTCAGGACCCACTGGTGTGGGAACTACCTCCTCCACTCCTGGTTCCTCATAGCTGTAGAGGATAGGAATTGTTTGTTCTGAAGGCTCTGCCAGGAGGCCCTGCCTGACCTGTGGTAACTGAGGTGATGCTTAAAACTGAGGAGGGAGCCCTGATGACCTCTGACTTGCCTTTAGGGTCATTTTCCCCTTGTCTTGAAGAATAGTGTAAGTTAGCAGTCAAAGAGCTCTATGGTTTGGTTGAACCCATGAGTCCAAACCGCCTGACTAAGCTTTTCCTGAATTGCTGACTCACAGAAGCTCTGAGACATAATTATGTGACTATTGCACATTAAGCTACTAAGTTTGGGGGTGATTTGTTATAGCAAGTATAGTAATAGGAACAAACTCTGTAAAATTTTAAGTCCTCAAAATTAATATTTATTTATTTATTTATTTTTAAGATTTTATTTATTTGACAGAGAGAAACACAGCCAGAGAGGGAACACAAGCAGGCAGGGGGTGTGAGAGAGGGAGAAGCAGGCTTCCCGCTGGTCTCCGGGACCAAGACCTAAGCCGAAGGCAGTCACTTAACCAACTGAGCCACCCAGGCGCCCCTCAAAATTAATATTTAAAAAAAGACTAAAAGCAGAAATGTGCATATAAAACAAGGCAAAACTACTTCCAAGTGGCCTTTTATCTATTTCCTCAAAGCAGAAACATTTCCATTTTCAGCTTCTGTGAAGTGAATGGAGTTAAAGGAATATTTTCAAAGTTTAAACTTAAACTTCAGATGATATAACCACCAATTTTCTTTAGATTTTCCTTAAATAGTATCCTCTGCCCAAGGACATCATTTCTATCTTATTCCGCTAAGACAGATAAATAGACCTATGAGGGGAGAGAGCAAGATAGAGAGAAATGGATAGGGAAATGGCAAAACTTTACATAGATTTGAAAGGAATTGTATCTACTGTGACAGGAAAAGGTTGCCTGCTTTAACTTTTGCCAAACCACTTCTTATCTCTCATTATGCTTACAAAAATAATTACGAGGGTGAGGAAAGGGGAGAGCATGGGATAGTGTCTGTCTATAATGTATTTTAAGTCTCTATCATTTCAAATCACACTCTCTGTGGTCAAGTGTTGTAGCAATGGTTGGGAGCAGATCCAAGTTTTGTGGAACGAGAAACTTACACAAAGTTGAAGATTCTTTTAAATAAAAGAAACTTAAAATTACAAATATAAAATTAACTATGAAAATAAACATTTATTTAGACCGGGAAAAGAAATCACAGCAATAACAACAAAGAAATCCCGCAAGTTTTAAAAAGCTGACAAATACTATCAATACTACGATATCCAGGAAAAATTTATTTGTGTTAATTAACTGCCTGACACACATCTTAATACCTTTTTTTTTTTTAAGATTTTATTTATTTGACAGAGAGAAACACAGCTAGAGAGGGAACACAAGCAGGAGGAATGAGAGAGGGAGAAGCAAGCCTCCCACTGAGCAGGGAGCCCGATGTGGGGCTCGATCCTGGGTCTCCAGGATCATGACCTGAGGTGAAGGCAGTCGCTTAACCAACTGAGCCACCCAGGCGCCCCACATCTTAATACTTTTTAACTACATCTTTTGGCTGTATTTTATAGATTGATTACTTCTTCATATAATGATGATTATAAAATATTTTCTGTAGATAAAAGAGAGGTCTTCCTCTAATTGAAACTAGTTTTTTTACTATTAATAAAGTTGTATATGTTTAAAGTTATGCTGCATTACTGAATATATGTACACATGTGTTTATATGTATATAATATATACACATATACAGTGAGAACTAAATCCTCCACTTAAAATTTTACATTTCAGATGACTGAAAAACTGTTCTGCCAACCAGCTTCTGGCTTTGAACATTTAAAACTTCCTTTCTCTTCTACTTTACATACAGTTTGTTGCTTTAAGATATCATCATATTGTAATATTGATCCACAGAGTGATTTGGCCCCTGGACAATATATTTCTAGAAGTCACTGCTACACCAGGATAGCATAACTAAATTATGCGAGGGAGTGACTAAAAACTACATTAAGCAATCCCCCTAAACTACAACTAAAGAATCCCCAACTCAACTTCTCCTTACCTAGATTTTAACATGACATAGGAACTCCACTGTCACATGTCATTCAGGAAAATATGGCAGATGGGAAGTCAGAGTTGAAGAAGACAGTGTTCTTAAAGTGATTAAAATATCCACAAAATATATTATCTTGTGAATACATTGAAGGCTGCCCCAGATTTCTGGAAGGGTCCCATGCACATAAAAGTTTGCAGTAAATCTACCTTACTTATGACTATACATTTCACCATCCCTGTTGGGGAATTTTCAGGTCTCTTAGAGGGGCTCCTGTCCTTGACCATTCCAGGTCAAGTCTTTGGGTCTGTCATTGATGCCTGTCTATCATCACAGAGAGGGCAATCTTATCCAGATTGGCTGCTCAGATTAACCTATTCCCAGTCTTTATCAGTTTATATAACCCAGAAAAGGCTAATGAGAATTTCCTAGGATTGATAATATGGCTGGTTAGGGAGGGATATCATCTTTTTACCTGGGATGCTAAACAGAAAAAAAGAATCTGTGTCCACAGACTTTTTGTTCTATGGAAAGACCTTGTTTAAGAATAAAGCCAGCATTTAAAAGTATTACTGTGACATGGAAGCTAACACTATTTGAACCTCTAGCACCAACTGTGCACCCTAACTCCTCCCTGTTATTATAGACAGTAATAACCTTCTTTCTTCAACTAAGTTGAATTCCTAGAATTTACAACCCAAACAGCCTTGAGTAATACTACAACCTTTCTTTTGCTACCTTAGAGTGTTCTGTTCCAATTAATTACAGAAAATGTAAATTTTAATTAAAAAAAATAAGTATCTCCATCAGTTAGAGACTTTCTCAGATCTGGCAACTCAAACAACATGAGATACCACATACAAGGGAAAGAGAGAAAAGTTAAACAAATAAAACCAGTAATTGTGTTAAACTTCATGTTAATAAATTTTAAGTAAGGCAAAACAAAGGATAATATATACTAAAATAGATCTGGCAGACTTAAAATACAAACTTTTTAACTCCAAGGCATTTTTATAGGGTATTTGTTTTAACTAATCCAAAAAAAGGTGATATTAAAATATAATAATTTAAAAATTTATGCTATCAGAAAAAAGATCAAAGAAAAATAATTGGGATCCTGTAAATATAATCAATACTATTAAATTATATGATGGAGGTAGTAGTTAAGGTCAATGAGAAAACCAAAGATTGCTTGAACAATGGTGTTTATGTAAGGAAAAAAAGAGTAACAAAACTCATATCCAAAGTGAAATTAAATACCATATGAGATAAAGTGGCAAATGTAAAAAATAATAAATATTTATGTGGTCATGGAATGGTGAAATATAATACCAGAGATTGAATTCAATATGTCAAAAAAAGATTCATCTGTCTTGAAGAAATTAAAAATACCAAAATATATATTTTAAATAAAAACACGAAGCCAAAATATAAAATAAGAATACAAATGACAAGCTGGAAAACTATATTTTAAATATGTCTGACAGGATAAAGGTAATACATAAAGGACTCTTGTAAATCAACAAGGATAAGAAAAAATTAAGTCCTCTAGTAGAACCATAGATAAAGGGGATGAGTTCCCTAACCTTCCAATACTAGAAAAGGCATATAATATGTTTTAAGATGTTGACAATGGCTATTATCAGGACAGTAGAATTACAGGTGATTTTTTTGTTCACTATTTTGTGTTTTTCAAGATTTTGTGTTCTTTTTGTAATTAGAAAAAGCAAACACTGTTCATGTAACCTAAAATCTTATGACAAACCTTAGAGGAAAAACAATCTAAGGAAAATTTATTCAGGAGGGTGAGACCCAATTCTAACAAGACTGTCACTTTCCATGAAATCTTGGGCATTAGTTACTTGTTTCTTTCTCCCAGTGCTTTAGAAACTAAACTAATCACACATGGAAATACTTACAAGCTAACTATTTTACCATATCAAATGTACCTAAGTCCTTAAACAGTGTGGTTGTGGACACAGGTATGGACTATGCTCCTAGTTCTCCACATTAGGTTGATACTAACTCTACGTGTCTCCCACCTCCATTCCCACAGTCAGTGACTCAAGGGCCCACCTCTCCAGGCCCAGGGCCTAAGCTTGATGCCAGATCATGGGAGTGTTCAATAGCTACAGCTCCAACAGAACTGAACGAGGCCTCTATGCTGATGAAAGTCCTCTAGACCCAGAAACACATGGTACAACAGAGCAACTCTGTGTCTTTTATACAGTCAAGTATTTTCATACAAACTTATTTTTCAATTTACTACAACTCACATTTTCAATTAATTTTCACATACCCCCCAAAAGTAATGAGATAACTGTGAGAGCTGAGTCATTTAACATATAAAAACATATGCTGTTCATAGGGAAAAAAAAATCACAAAACAATTAAAATTTTCCCCACATATTTATTATAAAACCATGGTGAAGACTAATTCAGACTAAGGGAATGTTAAGTGAAACCAATACAACAAAAATTTTTGCTTATATTAAATAACACACTTAACTTTCACAAATATTCCGAACTTCTAGTTAACATATTGCTTCTAAAAGGAGATTTACTGGATATATTTTTAATGTCTCATTTGTCATTTGTTATTATTTTCATAAATGTATTAAAATCCTGAAAGCAACTTTTCATCCCACAGATTAATGCTGTCATCTGAAGGCTTATTTTTGCTATTAAATTACTTGGCAAATATGTTTCTTGATAGGTAACCTAATGTTCACGCTATGCTGAGCCAGTGACATTCGTAATGTCTTAATTAGTAAAGGCTGAATTAATGAGACTTCATTATTCTAGCAATATTTAAGTAGAGTACAATTTGAAAAGTAAGCATCTCTAAAGAATGATCTTTACTAACATAAAGGGTACTGTAAGAGTACTGTTATTTAATGTGGACTACATTTATCTATCATCAAATTTTATTTATCCACAGCATGTTAACTCTAAAATAATGAAACTCTTAGCTTCACTTGTTTTGAACAGTAGGTCTTAAAAGTGTTTTCCTCAATTTATGATCAAAAGATAAATATATATTTCTTCTATTACAGAACAATTCTAACATCTACATTTTGAGTTATACTTAAAGGTACTTTTACATTTCATTACACACTAAATCATCAAAATAAACATTGAAGATCGTGAATGCCTGGCTTTTAAATAAATGCTTCTGTATATTGTTTCTTTACAAATGACTGTTTTCATTTTCAAGTTAATCAAGTCACACAATAACAGAACTGGGAAATGATGTGGAGAGGTTACAAATTTACTCACACTTTGCAACTCCGTGTGTTTAAAAAAAAAAAAAAAAATACTCCTCACGAGCAAGCTTATCATGAGCTTCCAGAAACTCCTGCCTCTCTCTCGTTCTTCCCCACATCATGTCCCCACTTGCACCTTCTTGCCATGGACCAGAGGCACGGTCATTGATACAGGTTCCCTCTGCAAGGCACGGAAGCCACGACCCTTCCTCAAAGTGAAGGAGTGAGGCAAGGTCACGGTCATGGAGGCCATGCAGCTTTGCCTTCTTTGTTCTCCTTTTTCAAACCTGATTAGTTCTGAAAAACACTCCTCTCTTTCTATTTACAATCATATTAAACCTCTGCTCCTACATTTAGCTTGCTTACCTCAAGCCTCAAGTTTCACTCTACCCTTTTAAGACATGATAATTAGTAGAGATAATGAGAAAAACAATCATAGTAGTATGGTAGCTGCATTGTAACTAGCTCAGTTCAAATAAAAGAAATCTTGTAACCACATGACCACATGCTTACCTCCCTGCATTTAGGGGAGGCAGAAAGTTCTGATAGGATAATGACTGATAAACCACCTGAGCAAAACACATGATGTCTTTGTCTATAATTGATTGTTCCTTAGATTAGACTTTAACCAAAACATGCTATAAATAAAGAACCCTGAGAACAATGTTGTCGGGAGATGCTCACACCACTTTTCGAGTCCGGTTTCCTCATTATCGCCGATGTCTTCCCCACCTTTTTTGGTACCTGCCGTCCCCACCTTTTTTGGTACCGACTGTTGCTGGGGCTGGCCCCTGGCACCTTCTGGGGCTATTAGAGGTGGCCTATGGATGGCCTAATCAAGGGGACTTCCTCTATCTGCCACCATACATAACCTGACCCCAAGTTTCAAAGGGTATTAAGGATAAAAGCCTCTTGTTTTGGCTTTCCCATGAACACATTTAACACTACCACGCTACCATTCCATGAGTCGGCTAAGATGGTGAGGGGGCAATAATTATATTCACGAACCTCTCAAATCCTCTAGCTTTTCCTGTCTCTTCTAACCTTCACTATACTCAAATGAAAAGGGCAGGCTTGCTACCTTCTTTTTCATTATAGATCCATTATAAATACATCACGCCCTCTCCTTGAGGTGACAAGTTGTATTCCATTTTCCCTTACATCCTAGCTTAGTGACATCTGAGTTTCTAGAAGGATAAACTAAGCTATTTGCCGTGGGCTGCAATGCTCACTTTGTGTAACCAGCAACGGTTTGGGTTCAGACTGACTTTCACACCTAGAGGATAAAAAAAATTTTTAACTGCCACTAGGTTTACTTAGAAAGATACAACAGGGGAAACAGCATGTCTGCATAAAAATATCAAATACATCTTCAATGGAAGCCCCTATGGCAGTCCAGGCATTGCTTCCCAAATCCCATTAATATTATGTTCAATTCAGTTGTAAGAAATGAGATCCCACAAGTGAATGCAGGCTATCAGACATAAGGAAGCCTCAGACATGAAGGAAATCACAGCTTGTAATCCCCTCAGTATATTTTCAAAGTCTCTACAAGATATACACTAAGTTATAAGGGGAAGTAGAGGATATGTTTTCTCTGAAAGATTTTTATATGCTTGTGATCACATGGGCCTTGGGCTTGTATGTCAGCTAACAGTCTTCTCAATCCCAATAAGGAGTGTACTCCATAATAAACAATACTGAATTCAGCTGACATTCCATATTTATCTTAACTAAGTATGTTTTCAAAGAAACAATGTTGTCAGAGGGTAAACCCAAGGCCATCATCCCACACAAGACAGGTTTAGACTTGATAACTCTTCTAGAGGGTAAGCCTAAAAATATATTGACAATTTAATACCATAATAATAATACCTAATTTGTGCAAAAAAAATTTGCCCAAAATGAAAATACTAGTAAAGAATCGGATACAAAATTTCAGAGCACCTATATAGTTCAGGATGATGGAAGATACTAATTTTAGACTTTAAGTACCATGTTAAAAATGTCTGAAGTAATCACTAAAAGAGCAAAGTAGAATATAAACCTCCAAACATGTAAAAAACTGAAATGAGATTTTAAAAAAAGGCAAAGCTCATACTATCTAAAAGCCTGAAAAAAAGTGAGAGAAGGCAAAAAGGAAATAGAAAGCACATTATAAGATCTATAACATACCAGTTTTTGCTATAAACATAAATGGACTAAGCTCTCCAGATAGTTTCAAAATAAAGATTAGAGGTATAACATAAAAACATAAATTTAAGCTATGTGGCTTTTAAGAAATTTTTTTTTAAGATTTTATTTATTTATTTATTTATTTATTTGACAGAGAGAGAGAGAGATCACAAGCAGGCCAAGAGGCAGGCAGAGAGAGAGAGGAGGAAGCAGGCTCCCCACCAAGCAGAGAGCCCAACATGGGCCTCGATCCCAGGACCCTGAGATCATGACCTGAGCCTAAAGCAGAGGCTTAACCCACGGAGCCACCCAGATGCCCGCTATGTGGCTTTTAAAAGAGACATAGAAGAAAATACTCCCCTAGTAATTAATATCCAAAACAATAGACTTTAAGACAAAAAGAATTACTAGGGATGAAAAGGTATATAATAAAAAAAGTTTCAATACATTATGAAGGGATACACAAATGTTAAAGATAGTAATAAAAACAACATGATTAGAAACGTGTCAAAGATTCAAACTGATTATTAAGGGTTATAATTATACATTTATGCCACAGTTTGGAAAACATAAATGAAATGGGAACATGCCTAGAAAAATACAAATTAGCCAAAACTCACTCAAGAAGAAATAGAAAACTTGAGTCATTATACATAAAATTTTACAAGGAAGTTTTTCTAATCATTTAAAGGACAGATAAAATCACTCACAAACTCTTCCAAAAAGAAGGAAGATACAGATGGCCCCTGACTTACAACTGTTCAACCGACGTTTGAACTTTAGGCTGGTGTGAAAGTAATACGAACTCAGTAGAGAGTGGGGTTCAAATTTCGATCTCCTCCTGGGCTAGTGATAGGCAGTGTGCTACTACTCTCTTGTGATGCTGGGCAGAGGCAGTGAGCCATCTGAATATCAGGATAAACAACTGATACACCTGTAATCATTTGTACCAATATAACCATTCTAGCTTTCACTTTCAGTCTAGTATGCAGTCAATTACATGAGATACTGAACACTTTTTTATAAAATAGGGTTTGTTTTAGATGATTTTGCCCAACTACAAGCTAATCTAAGTGGTCTGCACTCATTTAAGGTAGGCTAGTGTAAGTTGTGATGTTCAATAGGTTAGGCATATTAAGTGCATTTTTGACATGAAATTTTCATCTTACCATGGGTTTATCAGGATGTAACCCCATTGTAAGTTGAGGAAGAGTACACTCCTCAATTCATTTTATGACACTAGTATTTCCTATAACAAAAGCATAAGAGGATAACATAAGAAAAAATTTGTCTCACTCATGAAGACAGATTAATCAATCATAAGAATTAAGAGTTTACTGAATTCAGCAATGGATTAAAAGTTAAATATGAGCTAAGCACATTTACATAGTTTAATTAAAAAATTAATTAATTAACCATACACATATATAATAAGAGTAAAACCATATGATACCTTTTAATAAATACAGAAAAGGCATTTAATAAGATACAATATCATTTATCATGAAGTATGTTAGCATGTCAGTAATAAGAGGGAAATTTCATAATATTTTTGTAAGATACATATAAAAAACTCATATTCTTAATGAAATTTTAAAAGTATTCTCTTCAAAACTGGGAATAAAGGCAAAACATTTCTAAAGAATTGAAATATATTTGCCAGAAAATGGGGTGTCTGGACCAAAATGGTGACATAGGAGGCTCCTGAATTTCCCCCTTCCATGGGATGCATTGACTATACAGGGAACAATTTCCTCTGAGAGAAATTCAGAAACTAGCTGAGTGACTCCTACACATAGGGCAACTGAGAAAATAGCTACATTGAAAAGGTCTGCGTCTTAGTGCTGACTGCACTGACAAGTTCTGGCATGCCCTCAACCACCAGGAGATACTAAAAAGAAGACAGTGGCTTAGACAATCACAGAGGTTTGAGACACCTATATCAATATCCATATCTGCCTCTATTTCCCTAGAAATTATCAGAGATATATGGATTTTAGAAATATAAGGAATATAGTCAGCCCTGTCATTTGTAACAACACAGATGAACCTGAAAGGCATTAGGGCACTATGCTAAGGAAAAAAAGCTGGACAGAGAAAGACAAACACTGCACGGTATCAGTTATATGTGGAATTTTCAAAAATAAATAAATAAAATCCAGACTCCTAGAAACAGATTGTAGAATGGTGACTGCCAGGGGCTGGTGTAGGGGGAAATAAGGAGAAGTTGTTACAAGGGTACAACTTTCAGCCATGAGTATGGATTTAATGTTAACATGGTGACTATAGTTGGTAATATTGTATTGTATAACAATCATTTTCCGGGGTGCCTGGATGGCTCAGTGGTTAAGCCACTGCCTTCAGCTCAGGTCATGATCCCAGAGTCCCGGGATCAAGCCCCACATCGGGCTCCCTGCTCCGCAGGAAGCCTGCTTCTCCCTCTCTCACGCCCCCTGCTTGTGTTCCCTCACTGGCTGTGTTTCTCTCTGTCAAATAAAATCTTTAAACACACACACACATACACACACACACACACACACACACACACAACAATCATTTTCCTAAGAGAGAACTTTTTTTAAAAGATTTTATGTATCTTTCTGCACACGCATGTGAGAAAGAGAGCACGTGTGCACATGAGCGAGGGTGAGGTGGGGGGAAGCAGTGAGAGAAGCAGGCTCCCTGCTGAATCCATCCCAGACCCTCAGATCATAACCTGACCCAAAGGCAGATGTTTAACTAACTGAGCCACCCAGGAACCCTAAGAGAGTAGAATGTCACACACACAAAGATAAACATGTGAGGTGACTGATGTGTGCATTAACTTGATTGTGGGAGTTCTTTCACAATATATATGTATATCAAACCATCATTCTATATACTTTAGGTATAATGCAATTTTGTCAATTATACTCAATAAAACTAAAAAATACTGATTATTACACAATTTACAATTAAAAAGAATAAAAACAAGAATGTACACTTTGACCATTCTTGTATAAATTACCAATTTGTTTGTTTAAATTACTGGTTCTAGGGGCACTTGGTGGTTCAGTCTGTTAAGCAGCCAACACTGGATTTTGGCTTAGGTCATGATCTCAGAGTCCTAAGACTGAGCCCCAAATCAGGCTCCATGTTCAGTGTAGAGGCTGTTTGTCCCTTTCCCTCTACTCCTCCCCACCCCCCAGCTTGCTCTCATGTGCTCTCTCTCTCTCTTAAATAAATAAATAAATAAATAAATAAATAAATAAATAAAATATTTTTTTTAAAAAATGTACTGGTCATAGCCAGTGCAGTTAAGACAAGAGTTTTTTGTAAAGTATAAGGTATAAAGAATAGACAAGATGACATCAAACAGACACTATTTGTAAGATGATATGATTACATAAAAAATATCTAATAAAAGATGTTCCAAATAATCTAATCAAGAAATGGGCAGAAGACATGAACAGATATTTCTGCAAAGAAGACACCCAAATGGCCAACAAACACATGAAAAAGTGCTCAATATCACTAGGCATCAGGGAACTGCAAATCAAAACCACAGTGAAATACCACCTCACATCAGTCAGAATGGCTAAAATTAACAAGTCAGAAAATGACAGATGTTAATGAGGATGCAGTAAAAGGTGACCGGAACCCTCCTACACTGTGGGTGGGTGCAAGCTGGTGCAGCCACTCTGGAAAACAGTATGGAGATTCCTCAAAAAGTTAAAAATAGAGCTATCTTATGACCCAACAATTGTACTACTGACTATTTACCCTAAAGATACAAATGTAGTGAACCAGAGGGGCACGTGCACCCCATTGTTTATAGCAGTAATGTTCACAACAGCCAAACTACGGAAAGAACCTAGATATCCATCAACAAATGAATTGATAAAGAAGATGTGGTGCACGCATGCGCGCGTGCGCACACACACACACACACACACACACACAGGAATACTATGCAGCTATCAAAAAGAATGAAATCCTGCCATGGATTTCAAATCCTGGATGGAACTGGAGGGTATTATGCTGAGCAAAATAAGTCAATCAGAGAAGGAAAATTATCATATGATTTCTCTGATATGAGGCATTTGAGAGGCAGGGCAGGAGTCATGGGGGTTAGGGAGGGAAAAAATGAAACAATATGGGACCAGGGAAGGAGAGAAACCATAAGAGACCCTTAATCTCAGGAAACAAACTGAGGGTTGCTGGGGTTGGGAGGAAGGGATAGAGTGGCTGGGTTATGGACATTAGGGAAGGTACATGCTATGGTGAGTGCTGTGAATTATGTAAGACTGATGATTCACAGACCTGTACCCCTGAAGCAAATAATACATTATACGTTAATAAAAAAACAAAAAAACAAAAAATAAAACAGAACAAAAATATTAAATATGGGACATAAAAAAAAGAAAGGAAAGATGTTCTAGCCAGTTTTTGAAGAAAATGATAAAACCTTGCATAAAGACTTTTATTTTTTATTTTTATTTTTTAAAGATTTTATTTATTTGACAGAGAGAAACACAGCCATAGAGGGAACACAAGCAGGGGGAGTGAGAGAGGGAGAAGCAGGCTTCCCGCCAAGCAGGCAGCTGGATGCATCGGCAGCCAGATGCGGGGCTCGATCCCGGGGCTGCAGGATCATGACCTCTGCGGAAGGCAGTTGCCCAACCAACTGAGCCAACCAGGCGCCTCCTGCATAAAGACTTTTAAAGAGGTAAATTGAGCATGGTAGACCATGCTATTGGATAAAAAGATTCACATTTGCACAGAAGAGCAAATGGCTGAGATAGATATACTCCATGAAGAAAAAAGCCAAAAAGGAGTGCTTGGTGGAAACAGTTATAAAGACTTTTTAGAAATCTCTAGTATTAAGACAATATTGGTTTGGTTATAAGGACAAAAAAATGAGTTAATGGAACAGAACAGAGAATCCAGAAACAAGCATGGACATACACAGACACTTAACTTTTAAAAGAATGGAGGGGCACCTGGGTGGCTCAGTCATTGGGCGTCTGCCTTTGGCTCAGGTCATGATCAGAGAGTCCCGGAATCAAGCCCCACAGCAGGATTCAAGCTCGGCAGGAAGTCTGCTTCTCCCTCTCTCACTCC
This sequence comes from Spilogale gracilis, assembly GCA_004023965.1. Classification (NCBI taxonomy): domain Eukaryota; kingdom Metazoa; phylum Chordata; class Mammalia; order Carnivora; family Mephitidae; genus Spilogale; species Spilogale gracilis. The sequence continues at coordinate 170,329 of PITA01001062.1, read as the reverse complement.
CCCTGCTTATTTTCTCTCTATCAAATAAGTGAATTAAATCTTTGAAAACAAACAATAAAACAGAATGGATACTGAAAACCAGTGTTAAGAAGAAAGTACATCACTAAATGACTCTGGAACAATTAGTTATCTATATAGAAGAAAGAAAGTTATCTATATCTATATAGAATATTCTCTATCTGTATAGAAGAAAGAAAACTGCATAAAATTGACTATATAAAAACAATTCCAGGTAGATAAAAGATTTAAAGCTAAACTATAGTACTTGTAGCAGATTAACATATTCAGGATCTGTATGACCTTGGGGTTGGGAAAGACTTCTTTAACAGAATACACGAAGTACAAAGCATGGAAGCAATAGAAATATGATTATGTTAAAGTTAAGGGTTAACGTTAACAAAAGACACTAAAATCCAGTGAAAACTAGAGCTATAAACTGAGAATATATCTGCAACATAGGAAACTGAAGAGGATTAGTATAGTATTTGGACTATATAAACAACTGCTTGCTAATAAACTTTCAGAAAAATTAATGACTCAGAGGTGGTAATTGAATAGGAATAGAAATTTCACAGAAAAGGAAACACAAATGGCCAATAAACATCAAAAAAATGCTTCAGCTCATTAGTTACCAGGGATATGCAAATTAAATACCCAGTGAGACAGCATTTCACAACCACCAGATTGTGAACAATTTTAAAAAGTTAGATAATGTCAAGTGTTGCCAAGGAGGTAATACAATGGAAAGCTTATCTGCTGTTGGTTGGAGTATGAAGAGATACCTCAACTTGGAAAAATAGTTTGGCATTTGTTCATTCATTCAGTTTATTAATTAACTACTTACGATACATCTGGTACTATTCTGGGCCTACAGCATGAGCAAAACACATAGAATTGCCATTTTAAGTTGAAACATACATCTTTTATGACAGAAATTCCACTTCTTGGAAAGGATATGTCTACAGAAGATAACTATATAACCTACAGATATCTACCTATGTGAATGTTCAAAACAATACTGTTTCTGAGTCAAATTAAGAAAGAAAAGTGGTAACCAAACTGTGTATTGTCAGCGGAGTGGGTAAATAAATTAGAGTGTGGGATACAAAAGAACATAAAACAACACTGAAGATGAATAAATTACACCTACATATAAAAAATGAATCTCAGGGCACCTGGGTGGCTCAGTTGGTTAAGCCACTGTCTTTAGCTCAGGTCATGATCCCGGAGTCCCGGGATCCAGTCCCACATTGGGCTCCCAGCTCTGCAGGGAGTCTGCTTCTCCCTCTGACTTCTGCCCTCTCATGCTCTCTCACTCACTCACTCTCTCTCTCAAATAAATAAAATCTTTAAAAAAAATGAATCTCAAAAATTATGTTAATGGAAGATTACAAGAGGTAAAACCTAAACATATTTTATTATTTATTTGTTTATCTCTATTTGTAGTAGGTTCCATGTCCAATGTGAGGCTTGAACTCTGAGATCAAGAGTCACATGCTCTACTGACTGAGCCAGAGATCAAGAGTCACATGCTCTACTGACTGAGCCAGCCACAAAACTAAACATATTTTAAAGACATATTTATATTTAGTGGTAAACTATAAAGAAAAAGCAAAAGACTAACTAACACACAATTCTAGAGAAGAATTACTTCTTGGCAATAAGAAAGAAGTAAGGGGCATCTGAAGTAGGGTTTTATTTTTGAATTAGATATTTGAGTTTGAGCTTTTCAAAAGCACATCTATGTTTTATATACACTTTGAAAATATTTTATACTATACAATAAAAAACAATATATGTCCTTAAAGTATTAATTAGGCTATGGTATTTTTTATTATCAATTTGGGTCCAAACAATAAAACAGTAAAATCAAGAACTCACAGATGTTACTGCTTATATATCATATAAAAAAGAGTATATCCTAGGGGCACTTGGATGGTTCAGTTGGTTGGGCTGCTGCCTTCAGCTCAAGTCATGATCCTGGGATCCTCGGATAGAGCCCCCCATATCAGGTTCCCTACTCGGCGGAGAGCCTGCTTCTCCCTCTCCCTCTGCCTGCAGCTCTGCCTACTTGTGCTCTCTCATTTTCTCCCTATCTCTTTGTCAAATAAATAAATAAAATCTTAAAAGAAAATAATATATCCCATAACAGTATCATCTTGACTCAGTGAAAATTTAAAAAGCAATTTAAAGTCATCAGAAAACCAAGTAAAGGGTATATGATAACACAGATATTAAGAACAAAATCTACAGAATTACATAAAATTGTCTGAAGGTTCAACTGAATTGTTACTCAAAAAATATTTATATATGTAGATTCTTCCAGAGACATAACTCCCATGGTAGAATCATTCTAAAATTTGTCCCATTAAGAATAAATCTTGAAAACAGTTAACAAACATGTTAGGAATTTATTTGTAAGAGTTTATATAATACAGAGCCATTCATATAAACTGATTCAGCATAGTGTTCATAATATAAGAAATCACATTTAGTGAACACTATTCAAATATAATTTCAGTTCAAGACCAGCAGATGAGGCTAAGGTAATGCTTTTCTAAATGGAAATATTGAAATGGAGGCTCTTTTTAAAAGGTTAATAATTACTTTGACCCTTTAAACTAAATTCTAATAAATAACTTCTCTTTAGCCCGTCCCGTAGCCAGGAAGATAGGGAAGAAGGGAATGTATCTGTCATCCTTGATACACAGAACAGTGCCTGCACATAGTAATACTGTTTTCAGAAGATTCTTAATATTAGATTTTTATAATTTAAAACATTAATAATTTTGCTGTATAATAAGCTTATTCAATGATCAATATGTATTTTTAAATCTATGAAATTCGAAATCTATGCCACTCTTGGTAAGGATATACTCATCTATGATTTTATATAATTTTCATAATGCATATAAACAAATGAGCATTCCATTAATTAATATTACTACTGTATATCTATGGAAAATGATGCAACATTAATTAAATTCATAGAATGAATATCCAATTTCACCCATTAGATCAAGAACTACACAGACATATTTTCCAAACTTTAGTATAAAAAGAAAAAGGCTTCTCTAATTAAAGATAAAGTATACACCACTCAATCAAATAATCACATTTCTAAACACCTAAGTATTTAGAAATGTCAAGTAAAATTAGTCTAGGAGAGTTGTCAATTTTCAGTGAAAAGTTTAGTTGTAAATGAAATACTGCTTTTTTGGACATACTTTGTATAGGCGACAACAAAAACAAGGTTCGATTACCTTAAAATTAATCATCATATATATAAATGTTTCCATGTATGTAAATGTGTGTGTGTTTATATATGTATTTACATACAAAAGTATATATACTTTCCCTTTTTTGAGATATACATATATACGGTCATTTAGACATTTTCTCTGGATGTTATAAATTAAGGTGTTGGGTTTTTACACAATGTATTTTTGGTATGTAGTCATAATGTTCTCCAATTCTCTAGCTCTGTCAGTTTCACAAGGCTCTAGTGTGTGAAATTGACAAGAAATGGTGCAAAACCAACAACTTTCCAGAAGAATAGAAACTACCATGCACATTGTTTGAGAAAGGCTAGAAAAATAAATATTTGACAGCAATGACTATCCTCCAATCTGATGAGATGTTTCAAACAAAGAATCCCAGATTCTTCCAAATACATGAGTACTTACATATGTACAAATGTTTAAAAAATTGAAGTAGGATAAGCCAGACAAATAGCACACTACCTAACAATCTTAGAGGGAAAGATGTGTAAGAATGAAATCTTATAGTCACAGCAGTTGCTTATTTCCCTAGAGTTAAGCTATGGTTCTCACTTTCACCTTCTTGTAGACAGTGGTCATTTTGAACCCTCTCTCCACGGCACCCTTTTAAATTTCCTTACAGCCAATACGAAAAAACAATTTAAAAAAGGAAGAGCGTGGAAGGTCTCCTTTGGTATTGTGTGTTTCCTATCATTCAAATCTGTCTACTCATTGCCCTAATAAAGTAGTTACCATTATTTGCCATCCCATAAATCTTTTAAATATTAAATGTGACTTTATATATAAAGAACTTAGCATAGAGGCTGGCACGAGTAAGACCTAAATAAACTGTGATGGTGAGGGTACAGGTTTCTTCTTATGTTACTCTTTACCATTCCTATTTTAGACTTTCTACATTATTTCATGAGGGCAAAGGCCAATATTAGTAATGAAAGAAGCAGCTGGAAAAATATGGGCTGCTTCTATTTCCTTAATAAGTGATTTGAAATGATGATGAAGAGGAAGAGGAAATACTATTAGTAATGATGCTGCTTTTGTGTTTTATAAATATCTTTCATAGACCTCAGTTCATGTAATAGCCATAACATCTCTGTAAGTTTTGTAGAGCAGATATCATTTTCCTTATCTTAAGGATGAGGAAATTAAACCACAGAGAGGTTGAATAAGTAGCCCAATGGACACTGAAGGCACATTGGGCCATTTAATGCAAAATGGAGACCAGAAGCCACATCACTTCAAATCAGGAGCTCCACTATGATTTAAATCAGCATGGCATTCTATCTTGAAATATTAATCCTTTGGAGCAAGTAGAGTTTCATATAAGTGTTTCATGGAACACCCAGACTAAAGTGATCAGTTCAAATAAATGAATAAGCATTCAACATTAAAAATAGATCCTCGCTGCCTTGGTTTAAGTACAACAAAAGAAAGACAATTTATCAGATAACATTTCAACTTCTGTGAAATTTATTATTTTTATAAATTCAAAATATATTAAAATGGACTCTAACTTAAATTATCCTACTTAAAAATAGTCTTCAATTTTATTTTTCAAAAAAATAACACTGAAAACAATGTAAAATAAAATTGACTCATTTTTTTGTCCACAGAACTTTCAAAGGGAGTTGTGTTAGCTAAGCAATATTAGCTAAGCAATATTGTGTTAGCTAAGCAATTCATCCTACAGTATTAATTATCTTATAATGAAATACTTGGGGAAAGTCCTATATAATTGGGAAATAATATATTCGAAGTAAATGATTGCTACAGTTTTAAATGAATACTTCTGGCCTTTTAAGGATTAACCATGAGAAAAACCAGTAATGTTCACCACCCAAAAATATTTATAATCTACTTAGAGTAGACTATAATAATATAGTCTTTCTGCTAAGAGACAATATATTTTTTTAAGATTTTATTTATCTATTTGACAGAGAAACACAGCTAGAGAGGGAACACAAGCAGGGGGAGTGAGAGAGGGAGAAGCAGGCTTCCTGCCAAGCAGGGAGCCCAATATGGGGCTTGATCCTGGGATGCTGGGATCATGACCTGAGCCAAAGTCAAACACTTAATGACTGAGCCACCCAGGCTACCCTACAATCTTTATTTTTGTAAACCTTGAATTATATATAAACAAGGATGGATTGGGAATTATATGATTAAAACTGTAACCAATGAACACATCCAAATAAAAACTGTTTTAAAAAACCACATGGAAAAACAACATGTCACACCTAAATTCTACATATTTAAGCCATATGGATCACATCAGAGCTACCATAAAGGGACTAAAAAGATTTATTTTGAACACTGAGGAAATCTTACTTGTGAGCAGATGCCTAGACTAGCTTTGAGGCAGCAGCTTTTCTTTGGGTGACTGATCACATCACTGGGGCATTTTTGTGAAGTCCCTAAAAAGGATATTTAGTAGTAAAATGCATGCATATTGAAGATAACAAACCAGATAGGCACTTCAAGATATTTCTGAAGAGCCTCCCAATCACAAGAAATGCCCTGAATCTTAAAACACAAGCAGTTCATCCCCGTTCTCAGAGAGCAATTGCCCTTTCGTGAGGTTTGATTCTGACAAAAAGCAGTGAGAATTCTGCCTGAATAAAATGCACTAAACTCCTACAGCATAGTGATCTCAATAATAATCTGTCATTTAATTCTTCAAGTTCTTAAGGCAGCTAAATCTGGAGAAACTCAAACACACTGCAAATTTTCTTCTCTTTTTTAAAATGGCAAATGCAGTCTATCTTCAAAAATCTACACAAATGCTAAAAAAAACCACTATGAAATGAAGTCATGAAAAGTATCCCTAGAACTGTTCAGCTTAAGTGATTTATAAAGAGAACTAAAAATATTGTCCAAATCTCTCACTTAGGAGTAAGGAATTTGAAGCCCAGAGACTTAATATGACTTACTCAAGTTCTCAAAGTCAGGTGGCACAGCCTCAGGATAAGAACCCAGAAAACCCAGAGCATCTCATGTTCTTTCCACCACACCAGGCCTCTTTCACATGGAAGGGAGCAGGCAGTGTGAAAGTCCTACACTGGTGAAGCTGGGTCTTAAAATTTTTCCTTTCTCATAGTGAAGCCTTTTTTTTTTGGCCCCCAAGAAAGCAGCATTATTATATTTGTAAATATTTCTAAAAGATTTCAATATGCTGCACTTTCTTCCCAAAGGACTGTTGTCATCAAAAATCCTTAATATTGGTAAGCAAACTATGGTCTTTAAGTGCTAAAGATAACATCTGTAAATTCTCAGTTGGGAGGACTCTGGGACAGAAAAAAAAAATCAGTGCTAGTTTAATGCATGAATGATAAAAATTAATGTGAAAAATACACTTCAGGGTACCTGGGTGGCTCAGTGGGTTAAAGCCTCTGCCTTCGGCTCAGGTCATAATCTCAGGGTCCTGGGATGGAGGCCCATATCGAGCTCTCTGCTTGCAGGGAGCCTGCTTCCTCCTCTCTCTCTGCCTGTGATCTCTCTGTCAAATAAATAAAATCTTAAAAAAAAGAAAAGAAAGAAAAATACACTTCAAATAGTCATGTCATTTTATGTATTTATAGGTTTAAAACCCATTTATGAATTTTTTGAAAAGATTTTATTTATTTATTTGACAGAGAGAAACACACAGAGAGAAGGAACACAAGCAGGAGGAGTGGGAGAGGGAGAAGCAGGCTTTCCACTGAACAGGGAACCCAATGTGGGGCTCGATCCCAGGACCCTGGGATCATGTCCTGAGCTGAAGGCAGATGTTGAAGACTGAGTCACCCAGGCACCCCCATTTATGAATTCTTGATAAAAGATTAAATCAGGAAACTATTAAAAATTATTAAAACAAGGGTAGCACAAATGGTTTTTAAATTTTTCTTAAATCTAAACCCCAAAGCAATGTCTTCTAAAAAGATTCAAGAATTTATACTTTAACCTAGAGTATCAGGCAAAGAAAGGGTTAAATTCTAATAACAAAGTGGAGCTAAAACATGACTTCATAGAAAATTTAGTTCATATCAAATATTTACCACTGGAGTAAAAATTGGATTAAAGAAAATTAATGAAAATATTTTTATACCCAGAAAAATGGGAAATTAAATTTCTTTTTTTTTTTCAAGTTTCCTAAAATCCTAGAAGGAAACATTTAATTTTCTAGGGCACATTGAAAGACATAGGGAAGAAGGCACCACAGCTAGAGCTGAATTAATCAAGCAAACATCATTGAGAATCAACAGAACTTTCCTGGTGATTAAACTCAGTTTGAGACAGCTGGAAGTGGACCCATATTGTCAGAGATTCCATGAGAACAGAATCTTAAGGGTGCAAAATGGTCTTTGAAAACAGAGTATATAAACCACTGTAAACCTCTCAGCATTTTCAAGTATGCTGGGATAAAATCTGAGTAAAACTCAAGAGGGTAAACCTTGCATTTTCAAATTAGAGATATCTTATTAACTAGTATAGCTTCTTACCTAATTTCATTCTTATTTTTCAATTTGCATCATGTTTACATGAAATACTTGCCTTCTCCAATTTCCTAAAATATTCAAGGGTCATGGAACTACTAGCAATCAGAAACCTGAAAGACTGAATACCATAGTGTTCTAAGACTAGAATTACTTTAATTGTTAATTCTAAATTGTTAAATCTAACTATATCTGGATTTTTGTTTAATCTATTTAATATCTATGTTGGTGAAATTCCAAGATTGTCCACACCCCTAATTAGAGTGACCATACATCACAGTAAAAAGCAACCTGAGTTTATGACTGGGTCCTGGCTTAATCATAAATAACTCTTAAAATGGTCCCATTTTGATGATAAATGATATAACCATCACCTATAAAGAACTTTAAATGGCCTCTCCCCTTGCTCTTCTCATCCTTAAGAAGACTTTCTTCCGTGTGACTTAATGCTAGAAAAGAAATTAATGCTGACTTCACTTTAATAGAAATTTTTTAATTTTAATTTCAATATACAAGCTTGGCTTTTTAGGTTTTACCTCCTGTCCCTTCACCATTTTATGTTATGTATATGAATTCTGCTTCTTCCTATGGAAATTGTGCATTACTGTTCAGACATCCCCCCACCCAAGACCCCCCAAACCCTCTAGTGCTTAGTTGCCTTGGAAGCACAGACATACTTTAAAATATTAAATCTATAAGAAAATATTTTAAAACCACTAATTAACTTAAAAATCAATGACTACAATACAGTTCATTTGTAAACTGGGTACAGCTTTTGTACTGTTAAAAGAAGAATTTAGGACAAAATTTATGCTTAATAAATACCATTAAATAAACACCTGAATGAATGATGAGGAATGGACTTTATAGAGAGGAGGTTTAGTGTGAAGTAATAGAAAAATTCTTTGCCACAAAGAGAAAGAGACAGAATGGTGACAAGATAAAGGAGAAGCATAAAATCAAAAGCGTAATTAAGTTTGAAAGAATCCCTGCTACCCACTGGCTTTTCACAACAACTAGCATGTCCTAAGGCATCAAAAGTGATAAACTTGGTCGACTGGGATTTTTTGTTTATTTTTTACTGTAAAAATATAACTGACTTATCATGGAAATCACTTGTTAAAATGGACTAAGTTTTTAGAAATGAACAGTGAGTGGACTTAAATACATTTGTTTCTTCAAGTGAAATATGCATACATTGGCTTTCAACCTGTCATGTTCAGATCTGGCTAAAATGTTCCCATTTTGCACAAAAGAGGAAGTCAAGGCTGTTAATGTAGAAAAGTGTACCTCTGAGGTAAATTTTCACAATTGTCATGTTTCTAAGTATCATGCAAGGTTCGGTAGCATATGTAACTTTGTTTCATCATCAGTCCTATCCAATGAAGTATGTCCTATCCAATGAAGATGCAAAAACTGAGTTTAGAGAGGTTAGAGAACTTTCCCACACAGCTAATAAAAGTCAGGGTCAGGGTCTGAACCTCTGGCTACCTGCTGCCAAATCCCAAACTCTTTGCCGCTGTGCTCTACAGTCTCGCTCTAAAGAGCTCCTTCACAATCAACTTATTTGTGGTGTTTCTTTCCAAAGACTCTCCATTATCTGCACAGTAGAGCACAACCCCCTTGAACCAGTGATTCTCGAAGGTGCTTTTAGAACAAACTGAAGAGCTTTTAAAAACACACATGCCAGCAGTTTGGATTTAATTGATCAGGGTGGAGCCTGGGCATCAGCACTGTGTAAAAGTTCCCCAACTGATTGTAACATGCAGCTAGGGGTGGAAAGACTCCCAGAGACTTGCATCCAGGGGCCCTCTGCAACTCATTTGTCTACTTTGCAAAAACACTGTTTCCTGACACTTCTTCCCAGCCATCTGACCCTCCAGACATGCCACAAACAGACCACCATTTGGCACTAATCTTTACACAAAGAAATCATGCCTATCAAGGGAAAAAAACTTACTTTTTCATGGTTCACATCTCCTTTTTGCACAAAGGTTCAGCCTTTGCAGTTGGAGTATCGCAATTCCTGTGCTGATTCTTGGACACTTCTTTGAAATAAAAACTGTGTAACATGGAAAGTTTTTTAGACATCCTTCCCTGATCTATTCCTGCTACCATTTTTATTTTTATGAGGCAGAGAAAAATGGAAATTCATAGAATATTAGCATTAGGTCAACAGTGATTATATCTAGTTAGCTTAGCCAATTAGAATACAATGCTAATGAGACTAATACTGTGACTTTCATGTCTAGTTGGCTCTGTATGGATTCACAAACCCAAACCCCCTTTAGAATGGGGTAAGCAATGCATAAATGTCAGCAATTATGCAGCTGATCCTAATAGAGAAGGGTGTGTACAAATATATAGCTCTGTGAAAATCCAATAGTATCATCTTCGAATGCAAGCAAGACCATATTTTAAAAAGTAGCAATGTAGCCAATTTAGACCGATTAGAAGACAGAAGGAAAATGTGTAGTTAATCAATAGTTTGGTGATCATAATATTAACCAAGTCCTTCATGCCACATTTTTGCAAACTAACATTTACTATAACATAAAATCACTCCCCCATCAGCTCAGGTGGGATTTTGAGCTTATTAAACAAAAAGAATGTGTTAAATTAATATTCAAACTCAGTATTAAACCCCTAGAAGCAAAGGAATTCATGATAAGATGTCCATTGTCAAATCATGGCTTTGTCTTATGGTCTCAAAGGTAAGATCACCTAGTGTTATGTATTTCTCAGAAAACTAAATGTATGAGATTAAGAAAAAAAAACCAAACCAACCCAGGGCACCTGAGTGGCTCAGTTGGTTGAGCGACTGCTTTCGGCTCAGGGCATGATCCTGGAGACCCGGGATCCAGCCCTACATCAGGTTTCCTGCTCGGCGGGAAGCCTGCTTCTCCCTCTCTCAGTCCCTCTGCTTGTGTTCCCTCTCTAGGTATGTTTCTCTCTGTCAAGTGAATAAATAAAATCTCTAAAAAAAAAAAACAAAAAAAAGGGCACCTGGGTGGCTCAGTGGGTTAAAGCCTCTGCCTTCGGCTCAGGTCATGATCCCAGGGTCCTGGGATCGAGGCCTGTGTCGGGTTCTCTGCTCAGCGGGGAGCCTGCTTCCTCCTCTCTCTCTGCCTGCCTCTCTGCCTATTTGTGATCTCTCTCTCTATGTCAAGTAAATAAATAAAATATTAAAAACAAACAAACAAACAAACAAAAAAACCAAACCCTCTGCACAAAAGGGTGAGCTCAGTACAGTACTGAATGCTGTCGTGTTTGTGGATTTAAGGCATGACTTCCTATTATTTTAATGTAATTTTGGTCTTTCTTCTTTTCCTTTTAATATGGTAGTGTGACTTGCATTGAGGTACTTTGGAAGTTTTCATTTCACAAAGCTGAAGTCCCTTATGTCCCTGATGTTTTGCATGGATACTGAAGACTGAGACTATGAATGGATTTTATGGAAGAGACACTCAAGTGATTGCTTTCAAGCACAAATACTAGAGGAGTGTATTTCCTGAACGTTCTGGAAGGAAAAACACATGAGGCAGGCTAAGCCTGGACACCAGGACTGGTCATAGAAGGTCAATACAGCATGTGCTCAGGAACTGACCAAATAGCAGCTCTTCACCTTGGGACAGACTTGTGGGAAGACAAAGGCTAATAGTCTGGATCATCATTCAGTTACCTAGTAAAATAGCTTCTTCCTTCCTTATCTATTAACCATGGCTAGAAACCATGTGCTCATCATCTGGCAACCCTACAAGCTTTTACTGTGACAACTTTTAATTACGTCACATTCCTGCCATTTTCCCTCTGCATCTTCCATCTTTCATTTTTTTGGTATGAATTTATCTGTTATTCTCAAAAGTAAACTTCTCAAAAGTAAAAGTATGTTAAAAAATTCAAAAGTATAAAAGGGTATAATACTTAGATAAAAATCTACTTCAAATAGTACAAAAGGGAATACAGTCAAAAGTAATTTTACTTTGAACTCCGTCCCTAGACCCCCTATGAAATGGATTCATCACTTCTCTTACTCTTTCTTCTCCTCCCCTCGGCCTTCCTTTTCTCTCTCCCCAAGTTTTTGTATGTATATACCTAATACACACACACACACAAATATATCTTTTATGGAAACAACATATATTTTGTTCTGCATATTTCTTGTTTTAGTTTTAATTTTATACATTATCCAATATCAGTTGTTACTGATACTGAAATTTATATGTTGAAATCCTAATGCCCAATGTGATGGCATCATGTGGTGGGGCCTTTGGGAGGTGCTTAGGTCACAAGTGTAGAGTCTTCATGGATGGGATTTATGTTCTTATAAAAGAGACCCCACAGAGATCCTGTGCCCCTTCTGCCATGTGAAGTTACAACAAAAAGTCTGCAACTTGAAAAAGAGCCCTCACCTGACCATGCTGGCACCCTGATCTTGGACTTCCAGCTTCCAGAACTATGAGAAAGACATTTCTGTTGTTTATAAGCTACCCATCTGCAGTATTTTGTCAAGCAGCCTGAACAGACTAAGACAGTATCACATTGCATGGATGAACCATGATTATTACCCTCACCCATTGCTGGGTATTTTTTTCTATATCTTCCTACAACAAATACTATTAGAATAAAATCCTGTGTGGATCTGTACATAGACACATGCAAGAAAATTTATTGCTCTATGTGCCTTTGTATACATATGCATGCATACACACTGACTAAATCTGGGGTAGTGGACTTGCTGGGCCAAAAGATAAGCATAGTCTAAGTTTTGGTAGTTACTGACACACTGCCTTGGCAAATACATGAATGAACTGACACTCCATCCAACAATGAACAAGAGTACTCCCATGATCACATGTCTGCTAACTCATTGTATTATCGTAAGGTTTGATCTTGCCCATCTGATAAGAAAGTATCACTGTAATTTTAATTAAATAATAAATGTGTTTATGAGTGGGAATATAAAATAATTTATCAAGTTCTGGACAAGTAGTCACATACCGTGCACTTAAGGGTCATCACTCTTAGTCAATGTTTTAAATGTATCATATACTATGTATGTGTCTAGTATTGTATTGAGGTTCACATATTTAAAAGAATTAGGACATAGATCCTATTCTCAAGCAGTCTTGGAGAGAAAGATATATATATCTATATAGTATATAATATATAAATAAAATATATATTTATAATATATAAACATAAAATATGGTTAACTTTGAGTAAAAAGCTTGTTCCTTAAATATACCTTCCTTTCTGTTTTTACATTTTATAGGCACATTCAGATGGGATAAGGAAAATAAATATAACACATTGGTCCAAAAGAAGCATGATGACAAAGCTAAAAATTAAAGAATCTGATCCAATAAAAAATTATTTTTGGCGACCCACCTATATTTACAATCTATATTTACTGAAATAAGAATATATAGAATAATTTATAAAACTATCTTATTTGATATTTATCCTGGGACTTAAAGCTTTATCTGAAAAAAATAAATCACAGCCTATCCTCTGTCCACTGTTTTGCAGATGTTGTTAAGCTCTTTTGATTAACAGAATCCAAGCATAGATGTTTGTCTTCTGCCCTTCCTCCTCTCCCAACTCATTGAACCATTAAACTTTTAATATATGGTGATTCTTATTAACCATTGGATTTGTGATACCATACTGAAGAAGTTTTCCCTTTAGTATGAGGCGTGTTAAGGATAGTTAATTATATTACACAGAAAGTCCTTTAAGTATTCAGATCCCACAAAATGTGATAACAATGTTAATATCATTGACTGGTAAGGTTATTACTTGAGCTTTTAATTATCATCCCAACCTTCTTTACAAGCTGTCTTCCAATCAACAGGAAAGCTTTAAAATTTTATTCCTGGACTAAATTTGATTCACTGATCATACTCCCTTTCCACATTTTTTCCTTAATTTCCAAAGTTCATACATGGTGAATTGGTAAGTCCTCCTCCAAAAGTAAACATTTGAGCTGGGATGCCCATAGACCAAGACAAAAGAACCTGTTGGATTGTGTGAAAGGTGCTTAATGGGGGTTGAAGAAGTCTAGGTTTGACTTCCAGTTCTACTATTTGGCAAGTCACTCCCCAGATGGCTGATTAATATTACTGTAATGAGCGAATACTTAACTACTTTATGTACTTCCCAGGGTTATGGCAAGGATCAAATGAAATAATGGATGGAAATGGGTGATGAGGAATAAGCAATTAGGTTCTTCAATCTCCTTTCAAAATCTCCTCTCTGTATCTATGCCCAGCAGTCTACATGGCCTTCAGTTATCCAGAGCCTCCCACTCTGGGCCACCTTATCTGAGTCTTCCATGCTCCAGCCCTGTATATCCCACCAAAATTAACCTGCTTTAGGTTTTATCTCTAGGATTCTAATTTTTACAAGAATACAGCTATAACAGAAGAAAGAATAATTTTTAAGTAATAATGGGTTACGTTTATTGAGTACTTAACCTTATGCCAAGCCATAAAGCCATCATTAGCAATCTTACAACTTTTACTATAACTTCTGGTATATCATATTCTTCCCATTTTCCCTCAGTTTGCCATGCCAAGAACTTTATATACATTATTCTCACTTAATCTTTACAGCAAAACCATGCATGGATTTCTTCTCCTTTTTTTACGGCTGAGGAAACTGAGAGTTGGAAAGTGAAGTAGTTTGCCCAGTCATGCAGCCAAGCTGTGGTGGAGCTAGGCCTTGAACCTCTGAATGCTTGGAACCTCATAATCACTGTGCTCTGCTGCTTCTCCTAGATGCAGAACTAATGTAATGAACAAATTCTCACTGATATAGTACCTTATCAACTTAACATGTTCATGCAATTATAGTCTGAAGTTGAAAGATCTAACTTTTTTTTTAACGATATTTATTTTAGAGTGAAAAAGAAAGAGTGCACACAGAGGTGGTGGGAAGGGTAAAGGGAGAGAGAGAAACCTCAAGTGGGTGGACTGTGCACTGAGTAGGGAGCCCAACACAGGCTCCACCCAGGACCCTGAGATCATGACCTGTGCCAAAACCAAGACAGCCGCTGAAGTGACAATGCCACCCAGGTGCCTCTGGAAAATCATCTACTGTAACTACCCATCCAATCCTTATTCTCCTCTATCACACACCTAAGTCACATTCTACCTTCTGCTTCAATCAGGGACTTGCACTATGTCCAAAAAAGAATACCTTCATATACAGATAACTCTTTTAGAAGTTCTTTATATCACATAAAAATCCTTCTTCCTGAAAAGCCCATCCACTGATCTTAATTTTACCTGAAAACTTTATTGAAAAACTATAAATTAAGGGAGGTTGGGGGGGTAAAATAGATAGAGGGGATTAAAAGTATACTTATGTCATGTATACAATAACTGAGTCATCATATTGTATACTAGAAACTAATATAACACCGTATGTTAATTACACTTCAATAAAAAAATAAAAGGAAAAAACAAAAAGGAAACAAATTCAAATAAAAGCGGGGAAGGAAACACGGTAACTCAAATGTTATAATAAATCCTCTAATGATGTCTTCTCCTTGACAAAGTATTGAGCATACCTTGGTCATGATAATCATCCTCAAATGAAAACATCTAAAGTTCTCTGCATCTCTCCCAAACTTCAGGAATGCTCTGATCAACTGAGAAAATTTCACTGTTACAGATATTCTATCATCCAATCCCATCTAAGATACTATTAAGACTGTAGGGAGTGGGGGCGCCTGGGTGGCTCAGTTGGTTGAGCGACTGCTTTCTACCCAGGTCATGATCCTGGAGACCCAGGATCAAGCCCCACATTGGGCTTTCTGCTCAGCGGGAACCCTGCTTCTCCCTCTCTCAGTCCCTCTGCTTGTGTTCCCTCTCTCACTGTGTTTCTCTCTGTCAAATAAATAAATAAAATCTTAAAAAAAAATAAAAGATTATAGGGAGTAATCATGTTATGCTTTTGATTCATATATGAGTTTATGGTTTAATATCACAACTTTTCTCTCTCCCTCTTTCATTTACTGTAGTTGAAACTGACCATGTTGGAGTTGGTCCATCTTTCTGAAACAGTGGTTCTAACTAGGGCTGCACATTGGAATCATCTTGGGAGTTTTAAAAATACTGTTTCCTGTGTAGCACTCCTAGAGTTTCTTATCTGTTTGTATGGGATGTGGTCTAGGTATTGAGATTTATATTAGTTGTATTTCCCTACATATTTATTATCTCAGCTTCATATCACCTATAAATGCAATGGCCAAGTCATCAATGTTCTCACCAAGTCATTGCAGGGCCCTAGAGCCTCACTTTAAGTGACTATTGACCACATACAAACCCACTAAATTACATTATCATTCAGTCCACAGCTTTCTCTTCTACTCACAGAATAGCATCAACAAAGATTTTATTAAATGTCTTACAAAAGGCTAGTGTAGGGCAGTATTTAAAATCATGTATTCCAGAGCCTGCTCTTGTAAAGTAGGTATAACAGCACTGACTAATAAGGGTGTTATAAGGACTAAATGAGATAAAGGCTCTGGCATATACTTAGTTTAAAAGTGTTAATTATCACTGCTATTGTTACGAAGCCCTTTCATGCACTATTTACTGCAATCACTTGATTAAAGAAAGACAGTGATAAAATTTGCTGATAGAGGCCCAATGTTGGTTAAATCAATTGTAGCTGAAGCAAAAAAAAAGTGTTAGAGATCATTTCCAAGCCATCCCTATTTTCTCCCTACCCCAGTTAAGATGATTCATATCCCATTAAAGGATTTCTAACTATTGTGTATACAGAGTGCATCCACCCCTTGCTCTCCCTAATTTGCAGAAAAGTTGTTATACAGCTAAATTACACAATATTTGAAAGCTTCAGTCAAGCAAGAATTAACTAACTTATCATAAATATTGTATTACCCATTGTGCAAAAATAAAAATACATAAAATGTAGACAAATGCCAGGAAAAAAGTCCTTGGGGATTAATTTCTGAATCTGCTTATTCCTGAACTTCAAAGTTTCTTCAAAATTCAAGCCTCCCTTCCTAGTTCTCCAAGAAAAAGCATGAGTAAAGAAATACCACCTTGGGGTGACTGGGTGACTCAGTCAGTTAAGCGTCTACCTGTGGCTCAGGTAATGATCCCCAGGTCCTGGGACTGAGTCCTGCGTCTGCCTTCCTGCTCAGTGGGAAGTCTGCTTCTCCCTCTCCCTCTGCCCCTCCTCTCTGCTCATGCACATGTTCTCTCTCTCTCTGGCTCTCTTTCAAATAAATAAATACAATCTTAAAAAAAAAATACCATCTTAACTTGCTGGAAGAAACAGCGGGCTTCTAGACGTAAAGTCATTACCTCCATCATCTTCTAAAAAAACCAACATTACCAAAGAGTGAATCAGAGGGGGAAAATAGAACTAGAATTACCATAGATCTCCAAATGAAATTCACACACCAATTTGAAATGTCAGCAAAAAGATGTTCAGTTAAATAGCTTGGTGGTATTGCAGACTCCCTGGATGGAATGAGAAGATGAAGATTCCTTGCTCTGACAGAACAGGCATTCCCTGTGGGAGGCATCTGTTTATTATTCAATTGGCATCTGTCAAGAAAACATAGCTTTGAGCAATCTCATCTTTTAGGAAATTAAAAGAAATAGAGTCCTTCAAACTACCAGCAACTTTAACTTACTAGTCCCTTTTCTAAGAATTTGAGGATGAGTTAGGAAAAATGTTTTTTGAGGATACTTAGTTATTAAATTTTTTATTATGGATTCACACTGGTATTTTGCCATAATAAACAGACACATGGCCAAATAGGATTGACATAAGTAGGGGGACATTGGAGCTGACATGGAGACTGACGTCATGATCTTTAAGGTAAAGAAGAATTAGAAACTTTTCCCAAAGAACATAATTTAAATACCAGAAAAAGGCACTAACACAACCTAGAACAATTAAAAGTAAGGCATAATACAGTAGCATTTATGACTCGGTGAAAGCAGAAAATAGATTCGTAAGAGAAGGCAAAAAATATCTTCTGAGATCCAAAACAATCAGATTGGAATAGTGGTATACTGTTAAAAGACAGAATAATATTAGAAGCAAATTAGAATTTGTCCTATAGAATAACAGACATTGAGAAGCAAACTAGATCATTGTTTAACTGAAAGAAGATACAGTTTATTCAACAGTTCTTTATTGGGTTGTTAAGAGTTAATCCACTTCCAAAACTTGAATTAATTGCTCTGATCAATTAGGACTCAGAATTGGTTTTCTGGTTTGACATGTCACATGACTGATAGAGAACTGAGGTGGTGTTTTAGACTTGGGTGCAAAAAGGTTAACCTAAAGAAGTTACCCCAAACATCACCTGTGCATTATTTACTAATCAAGTGCAAGGTAGCCTAACACAAAATTCTGTTAAAGTAGTTTACTTCTATTTTTTTTTCTCATCTTGAGAATCAAATTATGCACTGATGTCTAGTCACTCTCCATGGGATATTTATAAAAAAAAATAATAATGGGTACAGGGAGATACTAAGAAGTGAAAAGTGAGAAGAAAGATAATGCAAAGTCTGAGTGAGTAAAGAGGATTTTAAAATATAGCCTTGGTGAGATAAAGGAAAATGAAACTTTATTTTTGTATTACCCTGTGGGGAAGTTGCCCAGATGTTTAAAAGTAACATTCAGAACCAGGATGGAACGTTCTGCTCTGTTCTGGTGAAGTTAAAATTGGAGCAACCCTGGGCTGGAACAGGACTTTTTTTTTAAAATAAATACCTTAACATGTATACAATGGGTACTACATTAATATATTAAAAAATAGTTCTTCAATAAAAACCTATCTATAAATATTTTGATACTGTATGAGACACCTCGTAGGTACACAATAAATCTTATCCGTATTCTCTTTAACTCAGCTGTGGCTCATTGAGTAACATGAGAGACTTCTCATTTCGCATCTTAACTACAACAAAGTGGTTAATTTATAAGAATCTCAGACTTGCTATAGGAAGACAATCAAGAAAATGTTCTAGTTGGTAAAGGATAACAATTGAACATGTATTACACAATTCTCCTTATTCTCTATCTAAAATGTTACTGAAAACTGTTATTTAATATGCTGCCTTTATTGTTTTATCTCAGTAATTATAGGAGGCTTTCATATCCTTGCTCGTGAGTTCTGCTCTACAATCCTATTTTTTATACCATTTTAAGTTTCTCAAATGGAAACTCTTTATTGGACTTTCTAGGCATAAGCTCCAAAAGTAGAAGCTGCTTCTATAGGAATGTGAAACCTCCATTTTGGCTTTTACAGATCCAATTTTCTAGGTAATAAATATTCACCTTCTTATTTAGAAACTAGATAGGGTTTCCTTGTCCAATACAGGAAAACCTGTCAAATTTGAATTTCAGCTAAACAATGAATAATTTTTAGCACAAGTATGTCCCAAATATTGTCTGGGACATACTTACACTAAAAAGTACTCATCACCACAGCAACAAACCTCAAAACAAACTACCAACTATTTAATTAGTCCAAACTAACTACTGTACATGTACAAAAGGTAGCCCACAAAACTTGGAGAGTACTTTGATTTTGTCATAATGTTTCTCAATTAAAACAGGTTTACTACTTACTTTATTGTCTGCTATATTTCATAACTAATCGTTTTTAAAATCTGCTGAAGGAAACTCGGGGTTGTTAGCTCTTGATATAAAAGTAAAAAGACACAGGTAAATTTCACAGATACGTGAGAATCTCACATCCTCATGATAACTTTCTAAATCCTACTTCTTGTGAAAGAGAAATTGCTGCTAACAATTTTAGGCAGATATGCTAAATTATCCTTTGCCTCAGCTAGTGAATTTCTATGATCTGTGTAATATGACAAGTTTTACTGTTCTAGGAGAATTCTGACATTCTAAAACTTCTTTTAAGATTTCATTTACTAAACACGTTAGATCATCAGAAATCCAAAGAAAAATGCCCTTCTAATCTTCTAATTCTCAACCCACAAACCCACTTTGTTTCATAGGCTTTGGAAAGTGAGAAACATGAGATATTTATTTGTAACTCAAAACCTAAAAGAAAATCCCTGTGACAATCTGATGATGACTTGTGACATGACATCCCCAAAAGAACAGAAGAAAAATAAGTTATTTAAAATGATACTTCATTGAAAATCAGAAAATCTAATTATAATGTACATATCATATGCCTGCATTTCAATAAATATCATTATATCTTGGATCCTTTATCATGTGAAATCACTTAACGTAGGCAAAAAATCCATGGATTAACAAGAAAAGAAATAATGAAATTCAAGATTTCAGAAGTGTTTTCAGTTCCATTGTCAAGGCCATTTAAAAAAAAACAAAACAAAACACCACAATAGCACCATTCTAATGTGTACTCTATTCCACGTGTATATATCCATTATCATCATACAAAGAAAAAAATGCAAGAATAAATACTTCATTAAATATCTTGGTAGTTAATTTTGACCACTTCTACTTCAAAATGCATTATGACTAGCAAAACTTTCAAGAAGAATTATTTTCTGATGGAAAGAAAAGGCTAAGAAAATCATTCCTACAACATTTACAAGTGCATTTCATCTATTATCACTCCGTGGAAACAAGTAATAATTCTTTAATATTTATTTAATTTTATCATTTGAGAGCTTTTACTTTTCAAGATGGGACAGTTATATGAAAGAAGACATTGTCAACATTTTGAATATATCTTCAAACTATTTAATTTTATTCCTTACCTACTCCTTCTTATTGTACATTGCACGTATAATCAAGTATGGGTACTTTGTATCAACTCTAAAATATATAAAATCCTGGTCCTCTTTCTAGCATTGCTATGGGATATTACCAAACAAGCAGATAAGTCCAGCAATGAACTGCACAACATGGTCAGCACTAACAGAGTGGCTTTCTCTAAATGCATTACAAAAAGATGAACAAATACTTTACATTTCAGAGCATAGCTATTTTGATGTCACATGTCAAAGAAAGTCCAAAGTGATAAATGTTAGTAACTCTAAATCTGTAGGTTTTGGATTAAAAACATAAAGGAACTTTGGAGAAATGACAATGCATTCAGAAAAGAGACTGGGTTGAAGGTAAGAGTCTCTTCTTGAGGGTCTAATTAGGTTCCCCCCTCCCTCTGCTTTTTAAAAAATTTATCTCATAGAGACACCTTAGCAGAAGCTATCAGCTTTGACAGAATACCGAAATCCTGGCAGTGAATCATAAATTGACCATTACCATAAAAAGAGCTGCTAAATGAGAAACCATGTGCTCAGTATAAAACTAATTTCATGCTTTCAAAAGCACACAGTGGCTTCTAGCAAGAGAGTGGCACTGGGACTTGCTGAGACAGATTGGCAAACACAAATGGTCTGCTCCTGATGCGTCTGCTTAGCCAAGCTTTACATGTACAGGCAGTAAACGGGGTTCTCGAATCTTCTGTCAAACGAATACACACTTATCTATAACTTCAGAGTTGAAGGCTATAAAACAGCTGCCTCAAATAAATTTAGCAGGAAAAACACATACACATATATAAGTACATACCCCATGTGCCATGTTAGCTTCCAGTCAAATAAAAATAGATTTCTCTGCAGACCTAACATACTAAACCAATACTTAATAAGCATACTGCTTTGTGAATACATCATAACTCTCTGTCCTTTCTTCTTCAGAAATAGCTTCTCATCATGTAGGAATTGGAGACAGAAAAGCCTAAGCAATAGGACTCCACCTACTCCGGGGCTAACTTTGAGTTTGCCCTTATCTGGCTGGCTTGCAAATACTCCATATTTATAATGCCACATCTGACCTTTCTAGGCATGGTGATCTACTAATTGAACTTTCCGGGTGAGCATCGGTACTTTATTTACATTTAAGTAATAGAATCTGCTACATTTAAAACATCACGTCTAATTAAAACATGCTTCATGAAGAAATGCTACTAATGTCCTCCTTCTTTCATTCAATATACTTTCTCTAAAAAAAATCACCATAGGTTGTCCAGTGCCTGACAGGTCCAAACTTCTAATTATTAATGTCAGTCTTAACAAGGTGTCAGGTCCTGCATAGGATTCCTTTCCCTTACTTTCTTATTATCTCCTAAACATCACTTGTTTCCTCCTCTTTTTCAGGTCAAAGAGTCTACAAAGTACATTTAGTTCACAGCTTTTACATATATAGACATACCTGAAGCACATCATAGCACTACTAATTACCTACTTTCAGTAATGACGGCAAATTGCATAATATCACTGACTTGTTCCGAATGTTTAAAATGCAAAGGAAGTCACCTACTGTTAAGATGTCCTCGGCAAACAGCTAGCACAGAAAGAAAAGAATGCTATCACACCGTGCATTTAAGGAGTGACTTCCCAATAAAATTAAAAAACCATCTATTTTGCTCCTTAGTGTTGCCCCTTCCAATCTGTCAGCGTGAACGATAAAAACAATTGATAACTCGACAGGATTCAACACAGCATACAAATCTGTTACTGACACACCAGAGCCTGCATCCAAGTTTTAGAATAAAAATGCTCACCTCTGCTAGGAAGTCCACTCCACATCCTCGCTGGGCTTTCACCAGCTGAGAGCAACCAAGTTGGATAAACAAAATTTCCAGTATGTGACCAGTGTGATGCACGGTGCTACAGAGACTTGGCTCCAGCCCTGATTTATCTGTGTGACAGTACCACGCTATATCGGTACAGCTCCAAACCTTCCCAGATGCTGGCTTATTGCACTGCTCATTGAAAATCCTTTACATGCTGGCAACATTTTAGGGAAGGACAAGCACACTCAGAGTCATTTGTAAAGAAAGCAGAGCAATTTCAATGCTATGTCTCGAGGCGTGCTGAAACTGGAATCACTGTCAACCTACAGGTCTGAGGTGGATTTATGCCGAGAAACAGGCAACCTAAGCCTTCATTATCAATGCATGAAATCAGCCACTGTGATCAAATTCAAGCAAACCACAAAAAGGATATGATTATGAAAGGCTCCACAGATTTAGCACCAAACCTTGTGGAAGGAAGAATCATCTACTGAAATTGTGTAAATGTTAAAAATAGCTCTGGCTTTTCAACAATGAGCAGGATGCAGAGGAGAAATCAGGAGTATATATTATAAGGACTTATCAAAAAAGCTGCAAAAATCAAAATAGCTCTAGGTTCCTGGGTCTTTTCAATAGACAGTTAAAATCACTAGAGGCTCTCATAATTACAACAAAAAGATTTCCATATATTTGATGTAGATGTCCAGTAAAGAATGAACTACATATTCTTTAACCCCTAATTGCTTGTTTCAAAATTAAAATAATAATGATAGTAAAAGCATGCAGGAATATGCTAACACCAGAGCAAAATCCTATCCAATTTACTCTAAGACAAAGTCTTAAACAATAAAGATTTAAATGTGCTCTGTGTAACACGAAAATAAACATACAAAGTAAAGAATATTTTTAACCCCATAGTTCTTGACTGCTTATTCTTTTTTTAAAACACTATAGCTCATGGAAATCCCTACCCCTGCCACCCCAACTTTATACCTTTACTTTTCAACATCTTTTCTTTCTCAATAATAAAATATAAGATGCAAGACATAGCTGGCAACGCTTTTTAAAAAGATACAAGGTAGAATATCCTAGAAAGTAGCAACAATGATTTGAGATCACACAATATAGAGCTTTGACACATGCAAAGTGCAAAGCAAAAAGGACATGAAACATTTATCAGAAATCACAAAAGTAACTGGAAGAAATTCCTGGTAAGGAGCATTGACAAAGAACACATTTAAGTTTCTACTCAGATTTTTAAAGATGGGTTTTAGGTTCTCACTGAGACTCTAAACACAGGGCAAAGCAGGATCCAAGAAAGGCAACCCCAATTTGAGGATCTTCTGTAAATGACTGTGTTCAGTTTTAATAATACCACTAGTTCTTAGGTGCCACATTTAGTAGTATCTACTAAATTCAAAACATCTGTGTACAAATAAGCACTGTGCCTAACATACATTTACATAGCACAGCATTTTGGAACAAGTTTAAACATGGCCCCCCCATAGGTATCCACATTATATCTCTCTGTATGCATTTGACTCCTTATAGGCCACTGGTTAGAACCCCTTCCTTGGAGACAATTACAGACATACATGGAGCAGTCATGCACACAAGCATGTTTGCCCATATCCTAGGAAAATGTGCTTATCCTATTGCAGTTACTTCTGCTACCTGAATTCCATTCACTTTGTGCTCATGATTCACTGATTCAGTAACAGCTCAGTGTTTTCTCTCTGTCTCTGTGTGTGTGCCCTTCTAGTCTTAGAAAATAGTTCATGAGAGACTGTGTGACTGAAACTCTTATTATTATTACCATACATGGTAGGTCCCTAGTAATAAGATAAAAGTTTAAAGTGAAACCATAATATTTGATTATCGGTCCTTAATCCCTAATCTAAAACCTCAGTGCCAGAAGCATTTCAGAATTTTGCTTTCAGATTTTAGAAAGATAATACTCTGCATAGCCCATGAATTATGCAATGCCTCCAGTGGGTCTAGGGCCACACTCTATAGTCAGACACATTAATGTTTCTGCAACAAAACACGTGCATATTCATACTAGATGGGATAAATAAAGACTATAATTAACCTAATATCAGTTCAGGTCAGGTTTTGCCATCAATATGAATTATAAAACCTTCTGATTTTCAGGGCTTTGTGGGTTGCAAGAATTGCAGGAGACCTGTAGAAATCTTTACCTAAACTGTTATAGGGACCGGATTAGAAAATGGTACCTAAACATGTGTTCTCTTGCTCGAGCAAAGATTTGGAGATTAGCATTGTTTTAACAGGAGAGTCAAAAATATGAGAGAAGGTGTTATTGAGGCTGAGACACAAAGCAGAGCAGAGTTGGAGATGTAATGCAAGATGAAGAAACCAGGGCACAGGAACAAAAAGTAAGAAGAAGCCATTCAGAATTACCATGTCGAGGGGAAAAAAAAAAATATATATATATATATATACATATATATATAATGATAATGATATAAAACACTCATTGATGAATGACTTTATACCTAGTAATGTGAAAGGCACTTGACAAAAATATTTATTTTTAACAATGTACTTTATAATTTTCAAAAGAAAATTTTAAAAGAATGTGTTTTCATAATAAGGCTTTCATGAAACACTGAGTTATCTCACTCTCTTTTCATTGTACCCCCCCCAAAAATCCATAATATGAAACATCATGTGTTAGAATGTCACAAACAAAAATAAGCTTTATGGAGTAAAGGTCCCTATTTTATTGTTACATGCCATAAACTATTTGGTGTGAGAGTCACTTGTAGAAAAAATGTAAACTTGTAACTTGTAAAAAAAAAATCACTTGTAGAAAAAAATGTAGTAATATTCTTTACCATCAATATTCAAATTATTTAACTTTAAAACCTATTTTTAAAAAGAATATTTCTCCTTCAAAACGTGACTATTATGCTGTGTTTACTTGGAGTGGTCCTATGAGCACATTTACCAAATCCTTTTTTAAAGTAGGTACATTAAAGATGTTTAAGATAGCATTGTAACCCTGGACCTAAGACTTTGGGCCTATAGAACACTCATCATCTTTGAAGGTGTGGTGCTCAAAGGGTACCAACTTGCACTTATGTAGGACAAATAAGTCTAGAGAGCTAAGGTACAGCATAATGACTATCAACATTGTGTTGCATACTGGGATTTTGCTAAGAGAGAAGATGTCAGTTGCTCTCATCACACACACACACAAGTGATCTTATGCAGAGATGGGTTGTATTAATTAGCTTGATTACCACAACCATTTCATTATGTAAATGTATATTAAGTCATGTTTTACACATTAAATATACACAATTCTTATTAGAAAAATTAAATATATACAATTCTTATTAGAAAAATTAAATATATACAATTCTTATTAGAAAAATATACATAATTCTTATTAATTATTATTAGAACCTTATTAGAAAAAAGATTCTACATACTCGACCTAAAAAGAAGAGTTTTTGAGTGACTTTTGGGGCCAAGACTTGCAGTGAAGAGTTCCAGAGGCATTTAGGAGAAGGAGAATACTGGTCTTCCTATGCACTGTTCAAAGTATAACAGAACGTGTGGCTCTAATTTTAAAATCTAGAATATGGTCACAAAGTCATTTTCCATGTGAAGAAAGAAACTGCATTTATTCATTTCTGACAGTACAACAAAATTTAGTGAATTCTTTCTTTAGTAACTGAAACAGTGCCTTGGAGGGTTGCTGGAGTTATTGCAGCTTCTAAAAGCAACGGACTATCCAGAATACGTAACTCCCCAGGATCAAAATCAATTCCCCCTTATACCTTTTACATCATCTCCACATAAGAACAAATAAATTTCCAGCCTCCACAGGCCAATAGTCACTGGATTGCCAGGCTGGCTCACTAGAAGGCAGGGTCTTGAAATGGGGCAATATAATGTGAATGCCATCACACTCAGGCCAGGAAAAAAAAAAAAAAAGAAAAGAAAAGAAAAAAAAAAAAGCAATAATCAGTTCACCTAGATTCTCCAAACTCTTCATATAAACAGGAGAAAAGCAAGCATGTTTCATAGTTGGCCAAAGAACCAGCTCCAGAAAAACCATAAACCCAAGGATGAACAGCAACCACACTATCAGCTGTAACCTTTCACAGGGGTGTCTAATTTGGAACAATGGCCAACAATGGCTATGATGCTGTGAAGGCAATAAAAGTGGAACATCTGTGTGAAGAAAGTTTTGGTCAGGATGACGACACATTTAACTCACCAAAAGAATCTGAACTTACTTATTTTAAATTCCTACTGCGCAAGCTATCAAAAGTCTTTCTCCACAGATTAGCTCTAAAATAGGTAAAACACACCTATACACAAAACCAGATAACAGATTTTAAGTTGGCCACCCAAACACTTTCTGTCATTGTTCACATTCAGTTCCACACTGGAAAGTGTCAGCATTTGGTTTTTAAAATCTCAAAGCCAAGACTTCTATAAAATAACATTAACCTGTTAATAAATATATGTAAAGGTCCAGAGTCGAAACCATTCTTAAAGCAAGACCATCTGTCCTCACTAAAAAAGGGCCAGACACTCCACTTAATTCTTTATTTTTAAAAGTTCCCTTAAAAGTCCTTTATATGTCAGTTCTTTAGAGTTTTGTACTTACAAAATGAACACTCTTTTTACAGTTTTTAACCACATGGACAGAATATGGAGTTGTTCTATAATGACTTTTTTCAGGTCTACCTTAAAAAATGTTCTAGAATTCTGACACCATCCAAAATGGCTGGGGTTCTGTGTCAAAGCATTTGGGGGGTTGAAGTTATAACTTGAACCTTCCTTCTCTTTCTGAATTGTGCTACTTTCATTCACAAGGAACCTCAATAAGCCCTGGGGGAAAAAATATCAATTGAGTTTACCTGTGGAGTGCTGATGTGGGGCTCCAACTCTATACTTATTTAGAAGAGACTCAGGAGTTTATAAAATACTTAGACACTTATAATGATCATTTCTGGTCAAGATAAAGAACCAAAAAAGTGTGTTAATATTTTTTCTACTGTATCATCATTGGGTCTAAATTATTCTAAGTAGGAGAATTCTTGGACCCTATCAATAGGGATTTATACTAAGGAAAGCAAATGTCCTCTTCTTTAGAATCTAAGTTAGCATATAGTAAACTGAGATCCTTTTCCCTTCCAAGGCTGGTTTTCCTATAGAAATTATAAGAAGCTATATGGACTCTGTCTACTAAATGGGCTGAATAGTAATTATTCCATGAAAAGACTTCTATGGACTTATAATTAAGGATCTAAGAAAATAGCGCATTGTGAATAACTAAACCCATCCACTTCCATAGTGAAAGGCTTTTCTTACCTACTGCACTTACTTACAGGAACTCACTGACATTTTGTCAATGATTTGTTACTTTCATCATAGTATCTATAGTTTGCAAACTATTTCTTAGTTCAGTGATAAACGATTGTGTTAAATGATAATTAAGTTAAGTGACAAACTGACTCATCAAAAATGAGGAAAAGACAAGTATTTTAAACCATATGTTTTGGGGCATCTGGGTGGCTCAGGCGATTAAGTGTCTGCCTTTAGCTGGGTTATGATCCTGGAGTCCAGGGGTTCAAGTCCTGCATGGAGCTCCCTGCTCAGAAGGAAACCTGCTTCTCCCTCTCTCATTACCCCTGTGTGTGTTCATCTCTGGCTGCGGCTGTGCTTCTCTCTGTCAAATAAATAAGTAAAATCTTAAAAAACAAAAAACAAACCCTATGTATATACTACGAAAGTAAAAAACATTATGTTGAATTCTAGCCCTATAACTGCATCTATCACACAAATCTAAGTGTGCATCCTCAAACATTACTGTTCATAGCTATTATCTCTTAAAACACACTATGACTTTTTTCCAGACAGGTAGCAATGTTATGATATTTAAGCAGTAATTTTTATTCCTGAAAAGTGAAGAAAAGTCTCCACTGACCCATTCTCCCTCCCACCCGTCAGGAGCAACACACACCCACCACCACCCTAGTGTGTTCCCTTACAGATCTTGCCTAATTCATAGAATATCTTCAAAAAGAGTCTATCAAACGTGCATGCTCCTTCGCACAAACTCATGTCCACACACAGCCTCCCCTTTTGTATTTCTTTGCAAAACGTGGGACAGAAACCAGGAAATACCTTACTTTCAATATACTTGTGGCACCATCTTGTGGTGATTCTATAGCATTACTGTTTCATGTTTATTTATTTATTTATTTATTTATTTTTAAGATTTTATTTATTTGACAGAGAGAAACACAGCCAGAGAGGGAACACAAGCAGGGGGAATGAGAGAGGGAGAAGCAGGCTTCCTGCTGAGCAGGGAGCCCGATGTGGGACTCGATCCCGGGTCTCTGGGATCAAGACCTAAGCCGAAGGCAGTCGCTTAACCAACTGAGCCACCCAGGCGCCCTCAAGTTTAATTTTTAAAGTTCAAAATTGAGAGAACACTTATGAAGACATTTCATTTTAAATGCACAGGAGAGGCAGTGTGAGAAATTTGGCCTATGAATTTAAAAACCCATAAACATATCTTAATAGTTGTAATACCTATCACAGTGTCCTGACCCTAGTATCTGATTCTTGAATACAGAATAGGAATGAAAATAAAAGATTCTTCTATGGGAGGGGGAAAAAACAGCTGAGGATCCTGGAAGATCCTGGAGGCATCAAAGAGAAGCCCAGAATATGGTAGCGAAGAAAAGGGATACATTAGACAATGCTCCAACACACAACCCACTCTCTGATCTTACTCTCCATTTTTTCTTCCCAGTAATTATTTCTACTTACTGCTGAAAAATTACCGGATTATACCACTCTCACCTTCCCTCTCCTTGCTCCCAAAGTGTCCTCAACTTAAAATCTACTCAAACTCAGTACAAAATTCCCAAGGCCACATAAAGGAGATGCCACTTCTCACATCACGAGCCAGAGTCAGAGTTCCTACCACCTGAGTTTGAAGTGGTCCTGTGATGAGCTCTGACGCAAGACCAGAGCTGTTGCAGCTTTGCCTCTTGCTGCGTGACAGGGCTCTTCTGGGGCTGCGGAACGAGGCCTCATCTAAGCCCCTGGAAAAGGAGTCTCGTGGTGAGAAGGATCCAGCCTGCATCCAGCACCAGCTCCCAGATGCATGTGTGAGGCCACTGTAGACCACCCAACCCAGCCGGCATGCTGGCTACCTGCACAGGCATGAGTGATCTCCTGCGAGTCCAGGACAAGGACCACCGAGGAGAGACCCGCTCCAATCTCTGACCCAGAGAATTATGACTGAAATAAAGCATTGTTTTTAAAGAATGTCTAGCAGCTACTATCTCTCCTTCTGATTATCTCAGTTTCAGCCACATCTCAGCTTTTTGGATATGACAAACTGTATCTCAGTTTAAGATTTTAAACGTTCTCTTTACTCCCTTTGAATCAATATTTCTCCACTCTCTTGGCTTGACTAACTCCTGTTTAGTCTTAAAACCTTAAACTTCAATGAGATTAGACATTCTTTTGGAATTAATTGAAAGTGAGAAAGAAAATGGGTGGTTCATTTAGTAGCAACTGGGAAAACCAAACATTAGATAACAAGGAAGTAGTCATGAATTCTTTTCATTTTTACTTTGTAGAGAATTTATTGCAAAAGTTATGAGAAGTAATGCAGAGGATGAGAAAGATCTTAGACTTTGAATCTTTGTGTGGCCTTTGAAAAGGCCTTCAAATATCTCTGAGCTTCTTATCTATAATGTGAGGAGGGTCATACTTATCTTGTTGGGTTGTGAAAACTAATGTCATTATTTCAGTCCTTCCATGATAACCCTTCTCTCCAGTGCACCTCAGATAAAGCACCAATGTGTCTCTCTTACGACAGTTCAGCTCAACCTTTATAATCTGGGCCTGACCTTTCATAGTTTTAAATACTATTTGTTCCAAGTGAGTGCCAAGGGCAGGATCAGAGGTCATACCCTAAGAAAGAATGCTTTCCATTTTGAGGAAATATGGATTCCTCAAGCCCCAGGATAGAATCAGTCCTCCCCACCATGATCCTTGGGGGCAAATGTAAAGTTAACATTTATTATTGTATCTGGTGGTTTACCTGCTTCTGTTGGACAGGGTGGGTCTCAGAATATCGTGTGTCGTGGGGGGGGGGACCTTGGAGCAACAATGCTGGTACATCCACAGGGACAACCGATAGCCTCTCCTCTCCGATTCAACTTCCACATCAAGTACACTGTCTGAGCAGTAACCTTTAAGCACACACTAGGCACTTTCTGCCCTACCCAACTTATATCCATAGATGGAAGACAAGAAGACCATGGTGAAGAATCGGGTCACAGAATCAGGCCAACTTGTTCCAAATCCCAGCCTTGCCTCTTCTGGCTACTACCTAACCTCTTCAGTCCTCATTCCCACCATATGTAATAACAGTACCATCCTCATAAATCTGTCATGAAAATTTAAATAAGGTACAATACCTGGCACAAGGTAAGGCCTCATTCATCTGCTTAACCACGGCCGTCAGGTCTACCTTCCTTGTGTTTACGACACTGTAGAACATACAGAGTTGCTTATAAAGCTCCCAGCTAGAGGTAAGATTTGGTTTATGGGGTTGGGGGGCGGGGAACTCTGGCCCTCTATTTCTATGACATCATCCCTTTATTTCCATGGGTTAGTGGATGCCCCAGGAGAAGACAAGGAACACAAGAAGGCCATCTTTCTTTTCCTGACCAATTGCTAATTATAGATTTTTCTGAGATAAGAAGCTCTTTTTCTGGGTATCAATCCTCCTCCATGGGTTAGATTGGTGTTCTCAAATTGTTTTTGTTTGTTTTTTGTTTGTTTTTTTATTTTATTTTTTCAGTGTTCCAAGATTCATTGTTTAGGTACCACACCCAGTGCTCCATGCAATACATGCCCTCAATACCCACCACCAGGCTCCCCCATTCCCCCACCCTCTCCCTTCCAAAACTCTGTTTCTCAGAGTCCATAGTCTCTCATGATTTGTCTCCCCCTCCGATTTATCCCAATTCACTTTTCCTTTCCTTCTCCTAATGTTCTCCATGTTATTCCTTATGCTCCACAAGTGAAGCCATATGGTGTTCTCAAATTGTGATTTCAGACCAGGAGCTTCCACTGAGAATTTGTGAGAAATGCAAGTTCTCAAGATCTACTCTAGGCCTACCAAATCAGAACCTTTGGGGGTGGAGCCCAGCAAGCTGCCTTCTAACCCACGGTTCTCCAGGAGATTCTGATGCACACTAAAACTTGAGAACCACTCAGTTATGTTACTAGTTAGTCACACATCAATTACTTTATTTTTTTTAAGTTCAAATACCTCTCAGAGAATTAGAATGGTAAATGGTAAATAGGAATGGTGGGGAAATACCATGGCAATAGGTGATGAGGCTAATAGGTTCCAGCCCTTGACAGCAGAGGGCAAGATGAGTATTACTAGTCACCCTACATAGAGAGTAAATGTGGTCAATTTTATCTGGACTTGGGAAGTTGTATGTGGGTTGTGAAAAATAATCTCTGCATAGCCAGGTGATATCCTAGGGAAACACCACAGTGAGATGTCTGGACTTGATGAGGAGGCTCTTGGTTGACATAAACCAGAGTGGCACAGAAAAACATAGGAGAACTCTGAATTTCAGCAGCTGCCCCCTTATATGTTTAGGAAACCCACAGAACAAAGAAAAAACTCTGCTGTTCTAGCTACTCTCTATTTTGATTAAAGGATCTTCCCTCCTCCTCACCCAATCACATTTCACTCCAATAATAATAAACTATAGTTTGTCCCTTCATGCATTTATACCATAATCACTCCTATTTGGGACATTTTTCCTTGAATAACCTGAATCTCATCTTAGAATATTTACCATAAATATTACCTCTTCTGGGAAGCTTTCCCTGACCTCTATAAAGTTAATCATTCTTTTTCCTCTGTGCCATCCACCTTATATATAAATCTATCACTGTTTTTAGCTTATCACATTGTCATTCATTTATTTAGATATCCATATAGATACTTAAGAAATTGTGTTTTATTAATCTTTGCAGACACTTGATATTATATAAAAAGCCAAACCCTCAAATTTGTGCTCATAATCATCTCTGATGCTGCTACTAGAAGGCCTGGTATTTTAGGTGGTCACGTTTATTAAAATTTTTTAACTGAGATTTTTAGTGTGATGATTAGAGATTCATAGGCATTTGTATAAAATAATATAAGAAGTTCCCTTGAACTCATTCTGGGTTCCATTGATTACACATTTTGTAAAACTATGGAATAATATTCCAATCTGGATGTTGACATGGATACCAGCTACCAATCTTACTCAGATTTCCCCAGTTATACTTGAATTCATGTGTGTGTGTGTGTGTGTGTGTGTGTGTGTGTGTATTTGTATCTTCTCTGTAGGTTCATGTAACCACCACCACAGGATCCGTCCTGTTGACCTTTCATAAACACACTCACTTCCATCCTGATACCTTCCCCATCCCTAACCCCTGAGAACCACTGACATGTTGCCCATTCCTAAAATTTTGTCCTTTCAAAAATGTTGCAGTGGGACAATATAGTATGTGACTTGATGAATTGGCTTTTTTTACCCTTCATAATTCTCTAGAGATTCATCCAAATTGTTGTGTATATAAATAGTTCGTTCCTTCCTATTTATTATAGAGCAGCATTCCATGTATCATGTATCACAGTTTAACATTTTACCCTCAAAAGATATCCACATCAAATTCTGGGAACCTGGGAACATTACCTTATTCGGAAAAAGGATCTTTGCCAAAGTAAGATAAGGATTTGAGATGAGGAGAAAATTTTCAATTATCCAGGGGTTTCTAAATCCAACAGAGTGTGTCCTTATAAGAGAAGTAGGGAGAGATTTGAAATAGTTTACGAGGAGAGGACATAGACACACAAAGGAGAAGAAGATGTGAAAACAGAAGCAGAGATTGGCGTGATCAAACCACAAGCCCAGAATTGCCAGGGCAGTCATGAGAGGGTATAGGATACCAGGAATGGATTGTCTCTAGTGCCCCTGGAGGTTAATGAAGCCCTGCCAAAGTTCAGACTTTTGTTTTGTTTTTAAGTTTAAAAAATTTTTAATTTCCATATAGTTAACATACAGTATTATATTAGTTTTAGGTGTATAATATAGTGATTCAATAATTTAGACCCCAAAACTTTGAGAGAATAAATTTCCACTGTTTCAGATCACCAAGTTTATGATAATTTGTTACAGAAGCCTCAGGAAACTAAAACAGAGTTGTTTATAGTTATAGTTTTTGGTTATTACCAATAATGCCTCCTAAGCATTCATATACAGGTTGTTGTGGGAACGTATGTTTTCATTTCTCAGAAATAAATTTCCAAGAGTACAATTATTTAGTTGAATGGTAAATATAGGTTGTTGTAAATATAGGTTTTTTGTTGTTGTTAGTTTTAAGATTTTGTTTATTTATTTGAGAGAGTGAGAGAGAGAGCAAGAGAAGGTCAGAGGGAGAAGCAGACTCCCCACAGAGCTGGCAGCCTGATGCAGGACTTGATCCCGGAACTCCAGGATCATGACCTGAGCCGAAGGCAGTTGCTTAATCAACTGAGCCACCCAGGAACCCCTAGGTTTAGTTTTACAAGAAACTTCTCAACTATTTTCTAAAGTGGCTATACTATTTTACATTTCCATTAGCAATGTATGAGTGATCCATTCACTTGACATCATTGTCAACATTTGGTGGTGTCATTATTTCTTGCTTCAGTCATTCTGACAGATATATATTAAAATCCCATTGTGATTTTATTTTTCATTTACCTGATGACTAATGATGTTGAACACCTTTTCATGCACTTGTCATCTGTATATCCTTTACAGTGAAATTTGTTTTCCTATCTTTTACCTACTTCATAATTGGATTTTTTTCTATTGAGTTTTGAGACCTCTTTATATATTCTAGATACTAGTCCTATGTTAAATATGTGGTTTACAAATATTCTCTACCATCTGTAACATGTTTTCATCCTCTTCGCATGATAGTTTGCAAAGTAAAAGTTTTAATTTTGCATGAAGTCCAATTTATCAATTTTTATCTTATGGGTCATGTTTTTGGTGCTAAGTCAGAACTCTTTGCCTGGCCTTGGGTCCCAGAGATTTTCTTCTATTTTTTCCCCCTAAAAGTTTTATATTCTTATGTTGCACCAGCAACATTTATTGAAAAGGTTATCTTTCCTACATTGAAATGCTTTTGCACCTTCATCAAAAATCAATTGAGCGTAAGTGTATAGATCCATTTCTGGGTTCTGTAGTTTTTTCCATTAGTCTATGTGCCTATATCTCTGTTAAAATAATAATCTTGATAACTTAAGCTATATAGTAAGCCTAGATATTGGGTAGAGATTTTTCCTGCTTTATTCTTCTTTGTCAAGATACTTTACCTATTCTAGGGGCACCTGGGTGGCTCAGTTGGTTAAGAGCGACTACCTTCAGCTCAGGTCATGAGCCCCGGGTCAGGCTCCCTGCTCGGCGGGAAGCCTGCTTCTCCCCCTGCTTGTGTTCCCTCTCTTGCTATGTTTCTCTCTGTAAAATAAATAAATAAAATCTTAAAAAAAAAAAGATGCCTTAGCTATTCTAGAGCCTGCGTTTTCTCCATATACATTTACAATAAGCTTGTCTATGCCTCCAAAAGCCTTGCTGGGGTTTTAATAGGAATTGCATAAAACCTATGGGCTAATTTAGAACTTACATCTTAGCTTTGCTGAGTTTTCCAAACCATGAATATGGTATATCTCTCTCTATTTAGGTCTTGATTTATTTTCTCAATATTTTGTAATTTTCAGCATACACATCTTGCATATTCTGCATATTTAAGTATTTTGTTTTATTATATATGATTATAAATTATAGTTTTTAAATTGCAGTTTCCACATGTTTATTTTTAGTTATAAATATGCAATTGATTTGTCTGTGTTGATTCTCTATCCTGAAATCCTGCTAACCCACTTATTAGTTTTAGGAATTCTTTCATAGATTCTTCCGGATTGATACATAGATCACATCCTCTGTGAAGTGAGTTAGTCTTATTTCTTCCTTCCAATTTGTATGGTTTTTATTTATTTATTCCTGCTACCTTATGGTGACTAGAATATCCAGTACTATGTTGAATAAGAGAGATGAGAATGAGCACCCTTCTCTTGTTCTTTTTTAGTTTTTTAAATTTTATTAACTTTTAAATTTTAATTCCAGTATAGTCAACACAGTGTTATATTAGTTTCAGGGGTACAATATACTAACTCAACAATTCTATACATTGCTTGGTGCTCACCAAGATAAACATACTCATTAATCCCCATCAACCTATTTCACCCATCCCTTTACCCGCCTCACCTCTGGTAACCAAGAGTTTGTTCTCTACAGCTAATAACTGTTTCTTGGTTTGTGTCTCTCTCTTTTTTCCTTTATTCATTTGTTTTGTTTCTTAAATTCCACATAAGAGTGAAATCATGTGGTACTTGTCTTTCTCTATTTTACTTAGCATTATTCTCTCTAGCTCCATCCATGTTGTTGCAAATAGTGAGATTTCATCCTTTTTATGGCTGAATAATATTCCATTGTATATATACACTACATCTCCTTTAGCCATTCATCTGTCAATGGACACTTGGGCTGTTTCTATAAGATGCCTATAGTAAATAACGTTGCAATAAACATTGGGGTGCATATATCATTTTAAATTGGTGTTTTCGTATTCCTTGGGGAAATATATAGTAGTGACATTATGGGATCGTAAGATAGTTATGGTTTTAACTTTTTGAGGAACAGTATGCAGATACTGTTTTCCACATTGGATGCATCAGTTTGCATTCCTTCCAATAGTTCAGGGTTCTTTTTTTCTCCAAATCCTCACAAACATTTGTGATTTCTAGTGTTTTTTATTTTAGCCATTGTGACAGGTACAGGGTGATATTTCATCATAATTTTGATTTGATTTTCCCCAGTGATGAGTGATGTTAGACATCTTTTCTTGTCTGTTGGTCATCTGCATGTCTTCTTTGGAGAAATGTCCATTCATGTCTTCTACTCATTTTTTAACTGGGTTGTTGTTTGGGTGTTACTTTGTATATATTCTTTATATATTTTGGATACTAACCCTATATAAGAGATGTCAGCTGCAAATATCTTTTTCCAGTCAGTATGTTGTCTTTTAGTTTTGTTGACTGTTTCCTCCACTTTGCAGAAGCTTTTTATTTGATGTACTCCCAATAGTTTATTTTTGCTTTTATTTCCCTTGCCTCAGGAAACCGATTTAGAAAAATGTTGCTAAGGCTGCTGTCAGAGACAATATTGCCTGCGCTCTCTTCTAGGACTTTTATGGCTTTAGGTCTTAGTTTACATCTTTAATCCATCTTAAGTTTATTTTTGTGTGTGGTGTAAGCAAATGGCCCAGTTTCATTCTTTTGCATGGTGCTGTCCAGTTTTCCCAACACTATTTTTTGAAGATCTGTCTTTTTCCCATTGCATTTTCTTGACTCTTTTGTGTAAGAAAAACTGACCATATAATCACGGGTTGTTTCTGGACTTTCTACCCTGTTCCACTGATCTATGTGTCAGTTTTTATACCAGTACAATACAGTTTTGATTACTATATCTTTGCAGGTTAATTTGTAATCTGGAATTATGATACCTTCAGCTTTTTTTTTTCTTTTCAAGATTGTTTTGGTTATTTGGGGTCTTCTGTGGTTTCATACAAATTTTAAGATTATTTGTTCTACTTCTGTGAAAAATTCTATTGGTATTTTGATAGGGATGCATTAAATCTGTAGATTACTTTGGACAGTATGGACATTTTAACAATATTTGTTCTTCCTATCCATGAGCATATAATATCTATCCATGAGCATATAATATCTTTCCATTTGCTTCTGTTGTTTTCAATTTCTTTCATCAATATTTTATAGTTTTCAGAGTAAAAGCCTTTCACCTCCTTGGTTAAGTTTATTCCTAGATATTTTATTATTTTTTATGCAATGTAAATGGAACTTCTTTCTTAATTTCTTTCTCTTACTTCATTATTATCATATAGAAATGTAAGGTATTTTGTACATTGATTTTGTATTCTGTGACTTTCCTGAATTCATTTATTCTAGTAGTTTTTTGGTGGGGTCTTCAGGGTTTTCTATATATAGTATCATGTCATCTGCAAATAGTGAAAAGTTTTACTTTCTCCTTACAAATTTGGATACCTTTATTTCTTTTGCTTGTCTGATCACTGTGGCTAGGACTTCCATTACTATGTTAAATAAAAGTGTCTCTTCAATAAATGGTGCTGGGAAAATTGGATAGCTACATATAGAAGAATGAAACTAGACCATTCTCTTACACCACACACAAAGGCAAACTCGAAATGGATGAAAGACCTCAACATGAGGCAGGAATCCATCAAAATCCTGGAAGAGAACATAGGCAGTAACCTCTTTGACATCGGCCACAGCAACTTCTTTCAAGACACGTCTCCAAAGGCAAAGGAGACAAAAGCGAAA
>PITA01001062.1:0-132330 GCA_004023965.1 Spilogale gracilis | reverse complement strand
CAAGAGACATGAAGAGGCACTTCTCTGTAGAAGATATACAAACGGCTAACAGACGCATGAAAAAATGTTCAGCGCCACTAGCTATCAGGGAAATTCAAATCAAAACCACTCTAAGATACACCTTACACCAGTCAGAATGGCCAAAATTAACAAGACAGAAAACAACAAGTGTTGGGGAGGCTGCGGAGAAAGGGGAACCCTCTTACACTGTTGATGGGAATGTAAACTGGTGCAGCCGCTTTGGAAAACAGTGTGGAGATTCCTTAAAAAATTAAAAATAGAGCTACCCTATGACCCTGCAATTGCACTACTGGGCATTTACCCCAAAGATACGGATGTAGTGAAAAGAAGGGCCATATGCACCCCAATGTTCATCGCAGCAATGGCCACAATCGCCAAACTGTGGCAAGAGCCAAGGTGCCCATCAACAGATGAATGGATAAAGAAGATGTGGTACATATATACAATGGAGAACTATGCCTCCATCAGAAAGGATGAATATCCAACTTTTGTAGCAACATGGACTGGACTGGAAGAGATTATGCTGAGGGAAATAAGCCAAGAAGAGAAAGTCAAGTATCGCATGATTTCACTTACTTGCGGTGCATGAGGGGTAAACTGGAGGACAGTGGGAGAAGGAAAGTAAATGGGAACTAGGGTAATCTAGGGAGGGAAACAAAACAACAGAGACTTTGGACACAGAAACAAACTGAGGAACTTGGAGGGAGGGGAGGTGGAGGGATGGGAGAGCCTGGTGGTGGGTACTGGGGACACCTAAAGCGTGGAGCACTGGGTGTGGGGAATGGGGAATGAATCTTGGAATACTGGAAAAAAAATTTTTAGTAACAATAAAAAAAAATTAAAAAAATTAAAAAATTAAAAAAAAGTGGTAAGAATGGATATCCTTGTCTCATTCCTGATCTTAGGAAGAAATTCTGTTTTTCCAGTTGAGTATGATACTAGCTGAGGGTGTTCCATATATGGCTTTTAAAAAAAAAGATTTTATTTATTTACTTGACAGAGAGAAACACAGTGAGAGAGAGAACACAAGCAGGGAGAGTGAGAGAAGGAGAAGCAGGCTTCCCACTGAGCAGGCAGCCTGATGTGGGGCTTGATCCTGGGTCTCCAGGATCATGACCTGAGCCGAAGGCAGTCGCTTAACCAACTGAGCCACCCAGGCACCCCGATATATGGCCTTTAAAAAAAAATCTTATTTATTTATTAGAGAGATTGAGTCGAGGAGAGGGGCAGAGGGAGATAGTGAAGCAGACTCCCTGCTGAGCAGGGATCCCTGATACAGGCCTTGATCCCAGGACCCTGAGATTATAACCTGAGCCAGAGGCAGATGCTGAACTGACTGAGGCTACTTGGGCATCCTCATATATGGTCTTTATTATGTTGAAGTATGTTCCCTCTAAACCTATCTTGTTGAGGGCTTTTATTATGAATAGATGTTGTATATTGGGAAATGCTTTTCTGCATCTATTGAAATTATTTTTTGGCTTTTATCCTTTCTTTTGTTGATGTGATATATGACATTGATTGATTTCTGAATACTGAACTACTCTTGCAACCTGGGAATAAATCCCACTTGTTCATAGTGTATGATTTTTTAAAAATATATTGTTGGTTTGGGTTTGCTAAAATTTTGTTGAGGATTTTTGCATTTATGTTCATTAGAGATCTTGGCCTGTAGCTGTCTTTTTTTGTAGTGTCTTTATTATTATTTGGTATCAGGGCAATGCATGTCTCATAAAATGAATCTGGAAGTCGACCTTCCTCTTTTATTTTTTGGAGTAGTTTGAGAAAAGTAAGTATTAACTCTTCTTTAAATGTCTGGTAGAATCCACCTGTGAATCCATCTGGTCCTGGACCTTTGTTTGTTGGGTGTTTTTGATTACTGATTCAATTTTATTGCTGATAATTGGTCTATTTAAATTTTCTATTTCTTCCTGATTCAATTTTGGGAGATTATGTGTCTCCAGGAATTCTTTCATTTCTTCCAGGTTGTCCAACCTTATTTTGCTCTTGATCTTAGGGTAAAGCATAGTCTATCACCATTTAGTATGATGTTAGCTGTAGGCTGTTTGTAGTGCTTTTTATTAAACTGAGGTATTCTCTCTGTTCCTAACTTACTGAGAGTTTTTTTTCTTTTATCGTAAATGAGT
This sequence comes from Spilogale gracilis, assembly GCA_004023965.1. NCBI lineage: Eukaryota > Metazoa > Chordata > Mammalia > Carnivora > Mephitidae > Spilogale > Spilogale gracilis. The sequence goes on along the minus strand of PITA01001062.1, from coordinate 130,162 downwards.
GTTGAGTTTTCTCAAATTCTTTTACTTCACCAATTGACATGATCATATGATTTTTTCTTCTTCAGCTGTTGATACAATGTTTTATATTATTGATTTTCAAATGTTGAACTCGTTTTACAAATCTGTACTAAATACAATTTGGTCTTGGTGTAAAATTCTCTTTATATATTACTGGATTCAGTTTGATTATATTTTATTGAAAAATTTTAAGTCTAAATTTATGTGAGATTAGTTTGTAGCTTTCTTTTTCTATATTATGTCATATATATATCATATATATATATGTCTTTGTCTGATTTTGGAAGCAGAGTAATAATAACCTCATTAAATACGTTGGCGAGTGTTTCCTCCTATTTTCTGGAAGAAATGTATAAAATTCATGTTCTTTAAATGCTTGGTACAATTCTCTAGTAAAACCCTGTGGATCTAAACATTTCTTTTTTGGGAGCTCTATTATGCATTCTTCTAAGTTATCAAATTTCTGGATATAAATGTATAATATTTGCTTATTATATTTTAATTGTAGCAAATTCTGTAGTGATATCACCTACATCATTTGTGTCTTCTTTCTCTTTAATCTTTGTCAGTCTTGCTAGAGGCTTAAAAATTTCATTGATTTTTTTCCCCCAAAGAATCAGCTTTTTGGTTTCATTGATTTTTCTCTATTGTTTTCCTATTTTCAACTTCAGATATTTTTGCGCTTGAATTTTATTATTTTCTTCCTTCTGTTTGGCTTGGGTTTATTTTTTCTATCTTCTTAATGCAGAGACTTATTTATTGGAGACTTTTTCTTATTTCAAATGTAAACATTTAGTGATATAAATTTTCTTCTCAGTATGGTTTTAGTTTCATCCCACCTATTCTGTCATGTTGTTCTCTATTTTCATCTAGTTTTATGTATTTTTTCTTTCCTTTGAGCTTTATTCTTTGATTCGTGGGTTAAGAGATGTGTTATTTTCTTATTATGATTAGAGACATACTATAATCATATTGTGTATGATTATAATTCCTTTAAATGTGTTAAGGTTTCTCTTATGGTCTGAAATATGGTCTCTCAGTGAATGTTCCATGGGGATTTGAAAAAATATATATGTTCTACTGCTGTTGGTTGGAGTTTTAAATAAATTGGTTAAACCCTGTTGGCTTATTATATCGTTTAGATCTTCTATATCTTTGATGAGTTTTTGGTCTAGAAATTCTATCAGTGGCTGAGTGAGAGTTGCTGAAGTCCTAAACTGTAACTGATACGTGAATATTTAGAAACATTCCTTCTTCCTGGTGGATTGGAATTTTTATCATGATGTGATGTCTTTGTCTCTAATAATATACTTTGCTCTGAAGTCTACCTTATAAAATGTTAATATAGATACTGATGCCTTTTGTATTTTTATGACTGTTTGCATGGTATTTTCTTTTCTATCCTTTTACTTTCGACCTATATGTATCATTGACTCTGCAGTGAGTTTCTTGTTGGCAGTACATAACTGGGTCATTTTTTAAATCTGCTCTGAAAATCTCTGTCTTTTGAGTGTTTTATTTGGGCCATTTACATGTAAGGTAATCATTAACATGTTATTACTTGAGTCTGACATTTTATTATTTGTTTTCTATTTGTTTCCTCTTGTTCTCATTTCTGTTTATCTTTTCTTGTTCTATGAGTTACTTGAAAATTTTTGTAGTACTCCATTGATTTATTTATATTCTTTTTGATTGTATCTCTTCATAAAGTTTTCAGAGTAGTTGTTGGGGGTATTATAATATATACACTTATCACAGTCTCCTTGCACACCATTTAAATACTTACTACCATTTGGTCCCTTGCAGTCCCCCACTTTTAAATATCATTGTCTTGAGCATTAGACAGTTATAATTTTTGTTTCAATCATCAAACATGATTTATAAAACTTAAAAGGAAAATGACAGTGTAATTTATCTCAAACCTTGACTAGGCCATGGAGTGCCCATATATTTGGTTATTCTGTATTCTGTTTGGGTGTTTCTGTGAGTTTGTTTTGGATGAATTCTACATTTAAATCTATAGACTAAGTAAAGCAGACTGCTCTCCCTAATGTAAGTGGGCCTCATCTGGTTAGTTGCAGGCCTAAACAGAACAAAAGAGTCCTCCTGTTCTTCCAGAAGTTGAGATTTAAAGATTTTAAATTCTAAGCCTAGTAAAAGAACTGCCAGTGATTAGGGGTCAGCCACTTCATATTCAGTGAAATGACTTAAGTCTTAACTACCACCCTATGGACCCCACTCCCACCCTTCCCAACCCCTATTCTATAATAAGGCTGACAGAGAAAAAGGAAAGTTACCTCTGAAACCGACAGTTCTTGGGAAAGATTATCTCTACTACCATCTTTCCTTCTTTGTGGAGAAGATACCATTTTCTCTGTGTATCAGTCTGCTAGGGCTGCTGTAACAAAACCACCAGAAACTGGGTAAAGATATATCAGTCACAGTTCTGGAGACTGCAGTCCAAGATCAAGATGTGGCAGGGTTGGTTCCTTCTGGGACTCTGAGAGAAGGATTTGTTTCAAATCTCTCTCCTTGGTTTGTATATAGCTGTCTTATTCCTATGTGTCTTTACATCATCTTTTCTTTTTGTGTATGTGTGTATATCTCAATTTTCCCTTTTTATAGGGACAGTAGTCATATTGAATTAGGTTCAACCTAATTCTAATGATTTCATTTTAACTTAATTTACTTTGCAAAGGTTCTATCTACCAAGAGGGCTACATTCTGAAGTACTGAAGATTAGGAATTCAACATAGTTTTTTGGGGGTGGCAGAGGCACAATTCAGCCCCTAATACTCTCTAAAGCTAAGCAATGGGCAAAAGGGGAAGATTGGCGTTTTGTTCCTTGATTAAGTGCCTACTTTGTCAGTGGACTTCCCAGTTTCCCCCATGCTACCTGAGCAGGAAGAGAAATGTGGAGGAGCCCTTCACACCCCACTCCACTTCTACCTGCCTGTGCCCCAGCAGCTACAGGTTTTGGAGAGCAATGTTACTTGTCAGATATATTCTGTACATTCCCTCAAACCCTAAGAGTTGATCAATACACAGATAAGAATAGAAGATACAATCTTCCCAGGACCGCCACAATATGGAAGAACGAGGCAAACACAATTGAGGAATGGTCTTTTGCTACAAGGTGGGGGTAAATTGAGAGATACAACTAAATCTCAGGGACTCCCAATGCCTGAGGGACATTTTGGTGGAGTTCTTCATCCACAGGCTCTGTCAGGAGCACTTGTGACCCAGAGACAACCAGAATAGCAATCTCCTACCAAGAATAGCTTTGAAATCTTGCCAAGGCTGTAAGAATAGGCCACTTCTACCCCTCCATCCCTCCATGGGCAGAAGGGCAGGCTGAAGCAGGGGAAGCTGAGAGCTAACTGCATCCCATCCTCTACTCTCAACTCCAGGGTCTATCTAGCCAAATCTTAATTTGGCTCTGAAATGGATGTTTTTATAAATAGAGCTGAGTCATTTAAATCAAAGTCCTTCTGAATAAACACAAGTGAGAAGTTATGGGCTGAGAAAGTGTTAAGGGAACTGCTACCCAGCAGGAAACAGGCGTTTGAAAGATGAAAACTAAAGAAAGTGATGGGAAAAAATAAAACCATGTCAGTCTTGCTCCTCAGTGATTTGAGACTGAATAGGAGATAAGTGTACATGTACACATAACACTAAGGTATATTTCACCTTACTTTCTGCTGTTTCACTTAGCATGCTATAATGGACAGATTCCCCTGTCATCAGGTAGTCTTCAGAAATACAATTTTTAGCAACTCTAGTTTCTATCATTCATCTTATAAATGTACTTTAATGCATTTAATCTTTCTTCCATTGGACATTCGGGATACACTTAATATTTTGGAATTATAAATCATGTCATAATCATCTTTGTACATACATCTATGCCTAATATCTATTTCAAAAAGAGAAAAAAACATTGTTATACTTACTTTTTTTTTCAGATGGGAGGATTAATGTTAACCACTTTCAGAGATTAAGTGACTTGTTTTCATCATATGCTAAACCCATATTTTGACAATGGATAATTGACTATATTATCAGTGTATGAATGTTGTCCTTTAACGTACAACTTGAAAAGCTGACTCATTTTGTACCCATTTTCCTATATACTAATATTGCCTTATACTAGATGATAAGCTATATTTTACTTGTAGAATATATCCATAATATTCTATGTATGTCTTAGCTAAATTTATGTCAGCTAATTTCATTAGCATGGAGAAACTCATGAGTTGGAGTTTACATGTCTATTTTCAAAACCTGTCAAAGTGGGATAGTTAACCATGAGAGCAACAATTTGTGACCACAAATATATTACAGGATACAGGTCTAAATTTAACCTGAGTGTTACTGCATGGCAGAAAATAGCAGCAAAGTAGTGACAAAGAATAATGGCTTCACTATTAATTAATTAAATATGGTTGGGATTCTAGATCTGCCGTTTTCATGCCACATAACATAGAAAAATTATTTTATCTCTCTGTCCTCCATTCCCAGTCTGTAAATTAGGGGTATCATAGTACCTACCTCAGGGTCAATGAAAGGATTCAAGGAGAAAATTCCTAGAAAGGACCAGAAAATGGACCATAAAATATGATCAGCTAATGTTAGCTACAAATCTCACTAATTAGAAGTCACAGGTTAACAACAATAGAGACATACATATCTGGGCTCTCACAGACACAATTCACACCTTTACCTAAGACTATTTGCTCTCTGATTCAGATATGAGACAATAAATCCGTTTTTAACCTGACATCAACTCTTACTATGTAAATATGGACATATTAATACATCTGTGAATAGTTACATTATCATAATAAAGACAAAAATGAAGAAGTAATTTTTCACTATTATAATAAATGTGTATCTTACAACCTCAAAAGTCCTACAAGTCCTTTCACAGCATGCTAAGTATTGATTGGGGAAAATAATTTAATGAAATTAAATTACACACTGAGTAAAAAGCAGTGAGCTTTAGCTTGAAATATAAAAATTAATGCTTTCCAGCACAGGCACACTCTTCACTGAAGCTTAATATGAGTCATGGCATAACTTCGCAAAACCAAAAACCATGTAACAGTGCCAAGTGAAATTCCCAGAAATGGCTGCTCTGTATCATTGCCCTCCATGGTGAAGCCTCATTACTAGAGTCTATTAGAGCGGAATTTGGAGCTCTTCCACATTTAGAAGGAGGCTTAGCTTGATCTCCCACATAAACCTGGGTGGGAGACCCCCTTTTTGTAGAAATTTTCACCACAGATCGCAGTAAATTTTACATTCTCTATAATTGTGTCCTAAGGACAAGCAATGTGGAGGAGGAGGAGCTACCTAAGGATAAGATAAAGAATTTGGAAGACTTTGCCAGATTCAGGGTAGATGTGGGAAATGTGAAAATTCCTAAGCTTCTGCCTCTACCTAGCCACAGGACAGGGTGAGGGGTGAGAAGGGACCTTGCCATAGGACCAGAGTGCAGAGGTAAGCCTTGTTGGTTTTGGCAATGCCTGCACCTAATGTTAGAATACCACTGGCATGCTACTAACTCCCTAAAAGAATGTAGCATGTCTAAACACTGAAGATTAATTCCCCTTTCCTGCATCATGGGATGTTATAAATAAAGTTGTAGCTTTTTATACACTACCAAGTAGTACACTACCCTATAGAAAGCAGATGAAGGAAACCCAAGAAAGCCTAATTTTGCAGAAAAGGGGAACAAAAAAACTGACATCATTGATCTATTTCAAAATACATTAGGAAATGTTCACATACTATGGGAATACAGGACCAAGTCTACCCTCCAATACACAACATTGTGTGTGTGTGTGTGTGTGTGTGTGTGTGTGTGTGTGTGTGTGTGTAATGTTTGTATCTAATACAATATATATGAATTTCTCATACAGGTACACACATACACAGAAATAACAAACAGCTCTTGGAATTAACTGCAGGGAAAAGCATACATATTAATGCCGTGGTAGTTTTATGGTGAAAGATAGCTTGTTCTAAAGCCTTTATTTTCTAGAACAACAGCATTCCTCCCAGCAGCTCATGGAGTCCTGGGCCCTCGCACCTACCTGCGCTGGTGTTGGTGCTGGGGCTGGCCAGCAGTGGCCCGGAGCCCTGAGCTGGCAACAGGGGCTGCCCATCGCTCAGCTGCTTGACCCGTTTGCGATGGGATTTGCCATTGTAATGGACTTGGGCCTGGGCTGCAGAGTTTAGCTGGATGTTGCACACCTCACAGAAGGAGAACAGAATTTTCTTTTTCTCTTTACTCAACTGGTCCTCAGGCCTGTCATTCTTTATCCCCTTTTCTTCAAAGCCCCGTAGAAAAGTTGCCATATTCATAATACCATCTTCAGGGTAATTGTTAGGGCTTAATGAGTACTTCATACCTGAGGGGAAAAAAAGTACAGATGTTTGGGAAATACATGCTTTCTGATTTTCTAATAGGATTACAAATTATTTTCATGATTCAGGATAAGCTAAAAGCCTTCCAGCTACTCAGAGGATGCTCTTTGAAAAAGTTATCAGGGGCGCCTTGGGTGGCTCAGTTGGTTAAGCGACTGCCTTCAGCTCGGGTCATGATCCCGGAGACCTGGATTCGAGCCCACATCGGGCTCCCTGCTCGGCGAGAAGCTTGCTTCTCCCTCTCTCACTCCCCCTGCTTGTGTTCCCTCTCTGGCTGTGTTTCTCTCTGTCAAATAAATAAAATCTTAAAAAAAAAAAGAAAAGAAAGAAAAAGTTATCAAAACTACCTAACTGAACAAATATGGTCTTTGAAGAACATGTTCTGTCTGTCTGGAGTACTTCCTCCTTTATCCTCACCCCACTCTCCCTCCACCTCCCAATTCTTTTGTCCTTTCTAACTCCTGCCTACCCTTTAGATCTTACCTGGAGTACTACCCTCTCCAAGCAATCCGTCTGACCTGGAGTCAAGGAGGATCCTGGTGACGTGCTCCAGGAGTGCTCTAAGACTCCCTTCAGAACATTCATCACTGTATGCATATCATATGTATTTGTGCAGTTTAGTTTATGTGTTTCTCTGATGGGATATGAGTTCTATGAGGGCAGTAACCTCATTTCTGGATGTCCATTGGGACTAGAGCTGTATGTTTTACAAAATAAGCATTGAAATACCTACTGAAGGAAAGAATAAATTTAAAAATTTATGAAAAAGTGTATGTATAGGCACAAAGTATGAGTAATACATGCACACCTACCAACAGACCTAAGCCTTAACCTGGGGAGGAGGTGAATAATCAAGATTAAAACACCGTATGTCTGCAACTTACAGTAATTTGTATTCCAGAAGTCTCTTTATAAGTCAGCCAATGGGAATTTGAACATATTTTCTTATAGTTGTAGTGAAACAAACTGTGTTTAGATTTCCAGATTAGCCCAATTTAACTTTTGATGAGGTTGAAAGGCAGAACATCTGAAATAAAAAAATAAAATAAATACAGTAAATGGTAAGCTAGTAATTGAAAAATAGAAAAAGAATAGAGCAGACTAAGACATAATTTTATTTTTAAGTGCTGATTTTTTTCTTCATTAGTTAGATAAGGATATGGCGATCAATCATGACTTCACTGAAGATTTTAAAGGAGACTTTTCAGTACCTCAAGAACCTTCATTTGATGAAGATGGCCTTGGCTTTTTACTTTCACAGCTCCACATTAACATATATAACTTTTAGATTTTATTTAGGACCACTATTTCCAGCATTTCCAGCATCTTTACACTTTATTAGAAAACCTCAGATTTTTCCTTCCTGAGAAGGGAAGTCACTTTCTTAGTCACACAGAACACCTCATCTCTGACACTTTTGGTCACCAAATGTGTGGAGGTGTTTTTCCCCAAGCCTAGCAATTCTCTGTGACACCAGCTGGGTATCCTTCAGTAACTCAACTTTGACCCCATGTATCCAAAGAGAGCAACAGATCCCACAGGTTAAGGGCTCAGTCCCACAAGACTGCCTCCCCCACACATACACACACTTCAGACACCTCTCAAGCCCAGCCTGTCACCTGTGATGCTTCTGACCAACCCATGGAGGTTCCAACAACCCCCCCCTTGGGTTTGAATAAAATAACTTTGAATTTATAGCTAGGGTGGCTCTAGAATAGGAAAACAGTTTACCTATTATTTACCAGTTTATTAGTAAAAGGACATACTAAATACAGATGAACATCTGAATGGGAGAGATATAAAGGGTAAGGGACGTGGGAAGGGACATAGAGATTCCGTGCCCTTTCCCAGCACCTCCACATGTCCATGAATCTGGAAGCTCTCCGAATCCTGTTCATTTGGGATTTTTTGGAAGTTTCATCAAGTTGGCATGATTAATCATTTACTCTATTTTCAGCCCCTCTTCTTTTCAATAGAATCAGGGGTGGGGCTGAAAAGCCCAAGCTTCTACTCATGACTTGGTGGCCAGCCCTTTTGCAAGGACCACCCAGGAGCCCATCCAGACTTGCCTCACAGAACAAAAAGACATTCCTATCACTTAGAAAATTACGAGGGTTGGGACGCCTGGGTGGCTCAGTTGGTTAAGCAACTGCCTTCGGCTCAGGTCATGATCCCGGAGACCCGGGATCAAGTCCCACATCGGGCTCCCTATTCGGTGGGAAGCCTGCTTCTCCCTCTCTCACTCCCCCTGCTTGTGTTCCCCCTCTGGCTGTGTTTCTCTCTGTTAAATAAATAAAATCTTTAAAAAAAAAATTACGAGGGTTTCAGGAGCCTTGTGTCAGAAACCAGGGTCCAAGACCAAATATTAGAACAAAACTTGGGAAATTATAAGGGATTTAGGAAAAGCTCTGTACCAGAAACTGGGGGCAGAGATCAAATATATTTTCCATTAATTCACACATACTTATCAGGGTGATTATGGCAATGCTTTTGGTTCTCAACTAAAAAGACACTCTCCTACAAGAAAGAAGAGAATAATATTCATGCTTCTCTCTCTCTCTTTCTCTCTGAAATAAATAAAATCTTTTTTAAAAAGAAAGAAAATTGTTAATTTTGATATGTAAAACCTACCTGTTCCATGAATATTTTATCCTGCTATCACCACTTTAAAGAACTCTATTTCACAAAATTTATTTTTAAATTTATTCAAATTGTACATAAATCAAATTTAAGCAATTTCCATAGCTGAGTTGCAGAAAATAATTGAGTTATAATTAAAATGTGGTTTAATTGCATAAACATTAATATTTTTGCTTTTATTCCCTAATCTAAAACATTACAGTATCACAAAGCCATGTTTCTCATAAAACTTTAGAAAACATCGGTGACATATAAAAGTTATGTTCAAACATATATACTTTATGTCCTCTCAAAATATCAAAATTTATCATAAGAATTATCTGAACTAATAGAGATAATTTTAAAATGAGCTCATCATTAATATATTATGCCCTATCTAGAAAACTAATCCAGTGTAAAACATGAGGAAAACCAATCATTTCTAACCCTGCAAGGCTAGGTCAGATACCACCTCAATGAATTACTGAAATCTAAGTGTTATATTTCAACTCAAGTAACCAAAATCTAAGTGTTATATTTCAACTCAAGTAACCAAAATCTTTGACCCAACTGAGGACTGATGACAATTTCATTTGAAAATTTAGCCCAACTTGGAAGTGGCTGGCCTTGCCCATGTTGTCAATTAGCACATGATGTTTCACAGAAATAAGACCTACATCACAATGTTCCATTTTAAACTTGAAATCTAAAAAACGACTTCTTTCTATTACCTTATAAAGGATAAAACCAGCTTACTTGTGACTTTCTGATTGCCATTTGTCTTAGGAATACATTACGCTTTAGATTTATTTAAAGATATATATTATAACAAGTAAGAAATGAAATGAATGGCCATTTTAGAATTCTCCTATAAACTTCTTCAGAATACCAGCATCTTTCATAATCTTTATCCCTATTTTATTTTCTCCCAGAGTTACTCTCACTTACAGATGCTCCCCCAAGCCTCCAACACCACATTCATGGGCCTCTCTAGGAAGGACGCATTACCTACCAGGGAGGGTGCAGTCTGTCCACTATGCCCTGATTTATTAGTCCGAGCTCTGGCTTCATACATTCCCCCTCTCGGGAAAAATACCTGCAGCTCTTGTTAAGAGCACATTCAACCAGAATATTTTTCCTTCCAGAAGTCTTGAGAAAAGGCAAGATACCAGAGTCTCAACATTCACTTCGACCTGAGATGATATAATTTCTAGGCTTATAATACGTGTGGCAGTGATATTTATAATGCCAATTTTCTGGCTAAGGGGAAGGTAACAGTGAGTTTAAGTAGAAGAAGAAAGAAAAATCTCACTTTCTATTTTAAAGTTTGTGTGTCTGTGTGTGTGTGTGTGTGTGTGTGTGTGTGTGTGTGTGTGTGTGTTTTATCAGACTATCTTAAATTACATGTTTCACTTGCATCAGGCAGAAGGACCTTCATGGGTATCCAATTTTAAATTGAGCAGTAGGCAGCATTCTGCTTTGGAATGCCATGCAAACTTATCAGGGGGTAAGAGAAGGCAGAACTAGTTCAGGTATTCAGTGCTCTTTTTGTATGATTTTAACATATTAGATGGCCAATCATTTAACATCCAGGAAAGAATAAGATATTTTGGAACAGGTCAAGGAATGGGAAAACTGGTCCCTGAATTGCTGCTTTTGAGGAAAAGAACTGATATGAGAATCAGTGACTATCCAAAGGAGTGACTTTTAAATGACCATGATGTGGTATATCAAGAAACTTTTAAACCCGACTTTCTCTTAAGCCTGGCTCTGACCAGTATAGTTATCCAATTGTTTTTTATAATAAGTAGAGAATTTATTATAATAATTAAGATAAATCAGAAAACTGATTCAGAGGTAAAGACATCTCCATCATGCAGTGGGCTGAGTACACAGCTGTTTGCATCTTGAGATTTCCAAAACAGTAGTAACCACGTACTCCTAAAAGGAAGCGCGCGCGTGCACACACACACACACACACACACACACACACACACACACACATTCATTGCAAACTAAAATCCCAATTATTTAAGGGAAACTCCTTCATCCCTCAACTGAAAATTTAAAGTTCAAATTCTCCTGGGGGGTTGGTCACATACTAACATGAGCACACCTGCACCAACATCTATATGACCTCTGCTCATGCCTCAACTTTTGCAGAGAATGGAGCATTGGGTATGGAGGAAAGGGTTGGGCAAGATAAAAACACACAAATGGGGGAAAACTCAGGACTCTGGCCCTGATTCTTGCCCGTTAGCTATGTTGCCAATGTCTGCCCTGACTCCCAAACTCCTATTTTATTTTTTATTAAAGATTTTTTTTCTTTTTTAAAGATCTTATTTATTTGACAGAGAGAAACACAGCCAGAGAGGGAACACAAGCCGGGGAGTGAGAGAGGGAGAAGCAGGCTTCCCGCCGAGCAGGGAGCCCTATGTGGGACTCGATCCCAGGTCTCTGGGATCATGACCTGAGCCGAAGGCAGTCACTTAACCAACTGAGCCACCCACGCACCCCAACCAAACTCCTATTTTAAAGGACGGTAAATAACCAGCCGAGTTCTTGGGCACCAGACTACAAACAACACTCTTCCCCCAAATACAGAGTTTGAGAGAAAATTAAGAGGTCAGTAGTACAAATGTTCATTTTATGAAAGATTTCACTATTTATTTCATAATAGGATCCAGATATGGAGGCTATAATTAGTTCAATTCAACCAGACAATTATTTATTAAACATTGATTACATACAACACACTAACTTTTGGCCCAATGGAGGCCAAAGGAATGAATAAAATAAAGAAATGAATAAAATAAAGAGCTTAAAATAAACCAGAAGAAGCAATCATTCTGCTGTTCATTGTTCCTGAGAGTCACTGTGGAAAATTCTTTGCATAACAGTTCCCAAAGTACTCAGCATACTTCTAAGGCATGTTAGCTTTATTTATTACATTGGATTGAAATTACTGCTTAGTATCCAATTTCACTAGACAGTTCATCAGTCTCAGATTTTTTTTCTCTTGATCCCCTACTGGCACTTTGCTGAGTGCTAGTGAAACAGATTGTAATGGGGTGTTCTGGCCTAATGTGAATCTCAAGAGATTTTGACACTAATTACTGAATAAGAAAAACTGACATTTAAATGCTTTTTGCAGTTTGTTTCCCTTGAGAAAAAGATTTGAATTCAGTTCTGGGGGCATACTACTCCTTTGTTTTAGAGAAAACATCCTGGAAGATCTTTTGATCTTTTGAGTATATGAATATGTGTGGGCAAACATGGACTTTATTCTACAATGGAGACTCTGGAGATAATACGGCTCCAAAGAGCTTAATCTGCTTTTTATAATCATATAAAAGGTTGTCTTCACTGTGGCACAGCCGCATCTCTGCAAATTATCTTTTCTTTCACAAAATATTTCTTTCCTGTAAGTGGATTTAAATTGTATTGTCCCTGAAAGTTTGGGTTAGATACTAGGAGATGAACATATTTCTTTTCTTGTTCAAGCAAAAACTCACCAGGGATCAGTAGAGACTGGAAGCCACAGGAAGGACGTGAATGCATCTTACCCTAGATAGAAGAATGGGATTACTGAAGCTTACATTGGACTATCCTGTATAAGTCTCACATTTGGGGTCATCCCAGATTAATAAACTCAACTTGGGGAAAGTACTGTTGTTCTGAGTTACCTTTAGAGCTAAAGAAAGACCACACCTCTCTGGATGGGTATAGTATTATCACAGAAGGAAGACACTTTTCCACTGTCAGTCTTACCAAAGATTTAGAGGGGCAGGATGCAGACATAGAGAGGGATGAGCCTGTGATTTTCTCTGGACATGGGGCAAAAGGAACCCATGATCCAGGTATGAGAGACTTGTTTTAGGCATTCCTTCTGTTAGGAGATAAACTGATCTCTGAAATAGATAGATAGGCCTGAGTCTGGACAGAGAAAGACAGAGAAAACTTCATAATAGAGGATGCTTATGGAGGGTTTTGGTCTATGAACTCAGAGAACCTCTGTATCTAATAACAATTGTGTGATTCTCCACTTGTATTTCCTTTTATTTCCTTTTTTTTTTTAACCCAAAGCTATTAGTGAAATCATGCAAATACCACAGCTGATCTTTCACTACTGTGGGGAATCTGGAATGGCACCTGGGGTAAAGCCATACATCGCAGACTGCAACACGGTGCTGAAGGATATTAGTGACTGGTGTAAAAAAAAAAAAAAAAAAAAAAAAAAAAAAAAAAAAAAAAAAAAAAAAGTAGTTGCTAAGAACCAAACAGTTACTTAAGATGTTGAATAACTACTGGCCTAGGAGATCTTAGGGATTCAAAAAATTACATAAGTTGGTAAAATATTGAAATTCTTGCATTGAGTAGGAGGGTAGGGATTTGAACTATTTTAAATTAGGTAATGTGATGGGTAAGTAGGGTAGGACATTTGAGTTACCTAAATGTGAATAAAATGAGGCTGTTTTATTCTAATTCATTATAATAGATTCTAAACCTTGGCCTTAAGAGGGCAAATAGTTGAATGTCTATGTAGATCAGTGTCTTTTCTGGCACCTTTGATCTTCTGAGTGGTCCAAATTACCATCATATACAAAGAGTATAACGATGTCAATAATAGTAACAAGAAATATATTTTATTCTACCAGAACATCAATTTCAAATATATATGTGTATTTCAGATAATACCAGGGTTGAAAATATCCTTATATTCTTAATACAATGAGAGTCTATCAGTAGAAGGAAAAACGTATATTTCTTATTGCAAGAACAAAATACTGCCATAATCAATGTTAATTATGAAAGCTGTTAATTTTAGATAAAAAACAATTACTAAAAATTTTCAATTAGTTATATTTGATTGAAATTGATTGACAATTTTAAACCTAGCACTAGCTATAGAGCTACAGAGGAAACATATGCTTATTTGGAGGTAGAAATATTTATAAAAATGTTGCGATAGAAATCAGATTAGAATTCTAATCTCTGTAGAATTCTGTGGTGTACTAGCTTTCATGATATTATACAAATAAACTAAATAATTATATTTAGTTTTTATTTCTTTAATTCCATTAGGACATGAAACTTTCTACAAAAAAAAGAATCCTATTTGGAAATTCTCATCTTCGAAGAATGAAGTAAAAGCAAATGACTAGCTTTGCTACCTCAAAATTATTACCTCCAAGAGAAATAATTAAATAATGCTTAAACTCATAATATGATACAATTTTCTGTTTCTGTATCTCAAAAGTTATTTTTATTGATTAATGTATTAGGTTTTCGCCTTAGGAGATCATTGAATGTAATGCTTGGCTTCAAAACGGTACATGAGGTATACTTCTAGTCATAAGAGAGGACAATACCTATTGACTGGGCTATGCAGTCTTCTTTATACTGAGGAAGTCTGGATTCCATTTGCCCTGTGCCCTGCCTACGACAGTAGCAGAAGACAGGGGAGAAAACTTCAAATCATGAAGACCTAGCTAAGGGCAGATGTTGCAGCTGTGCTCTTCCTACAGCATTGCCCAAGCATTGCCAAAGAGGGCAACCTTGAACACTATCCTGAGCAAGCTTTGGAGTCACTCCAGCAGACAACAGCTGAATCCTTATGTGAAGCAAGAACAAGCTCTCCTGGCTCCTTGAGGGATCCACCATTGTATCTTGCCAGGCATGGAAGAAAATGCAGTCATTTAGTAGGTGGCTCCACCCAAGCCAGATCCACCCATCAAGGACAGATCTCAGTTCACTGAATTCTCAGAAAATCTTAAAAAGTTTACAAACAAGGGTCACCTTGTTTGTAAGGTGGCTTAGTTGGTTAAGTGACTGCCTTCGGCTCAGGTCATGGTCCTGGAGACCTGGGATCGAGTCCCACATCAGGCTCCCTGCTCGGCGGGAAGCCTGCTTCTCCCTCTCTCACTCCCCATGCTTGTGTTCCCTCTCTGGCTGTGTTTCTCTCTGTCAAATAAATAAAATCTTTTAAAAATAAAAGTTTACAAACAAAATGGTATTTTTTGGCTTTTGCTACATGGAAAATTGTAGTTAAAGAGACCACATTACACAGTCTAGTTTTATTTTCAGTCATAGCCCCTTTATATACCATCTAGATACATTTTTACATATGCTGGATTTTTTTACTCATTATAAAAATAATGTATTATTCTAGAAATTTGGGGAACTTACAAAGAGCAAAGAAACACTGGAGTAAAATCCTCCATGTTCCCACTATTCAAAGTTAACCACATTTTATTTTTTTTAAAAGAAGAGTTTATTTATTTATTTATTTGAGAGAAAGCACAAGTGGAGGGAGGGGCAGAGAGGCAGAAACAGACTCCTTGCTGAGCAGGGAGCCCAATGCATGGCTTGATCCCAGGACTCCAGGATCATGACCCAAGATGAAGTCAACTGCTTAACCAATAGAGTCACCCATGTGCCCCTCACATTTTGTTTATTTCTAGTCTTTTTTAATGTACATACTGTTGTCACAGAATTCTGGTTAGACAATACATACTTCATAAGAGCTCAATTATATAAAAATATCATTAATGAGTTATTAAATTGATTATATTCACCTGCAATTTGATGAATACGATGTCAATTTTCCCCTCTCTGGTATGAATCATATGTAACTGTAGCAATTGTTCTAAAGAAGAGAAACAGTGGGGTGCCTGGGTGGCTCAGTTGGTTAAGCCACTGCCTTCTGCTCATGATCCTCGAGTCCCAGGAGCAGGTCACACATTGGGCTCTAAGCTCCACAGTGAGTCCACTTCTCCCTCTGACCTTCTCCCCTCTCATGCTCTCTTTCATTCACTCTATCTCTCTCAAATAAATAAATAAAATCTTTAAAAAAAAATGAAGAGTAACAGTGATGTGAACACCGTTAATAGGGGGCTATAACCTCAACTAGTGGGAGCTATTAAAAATAAAACATACTGTTCAAGGGCACCTGGGTGGCTCAGTGCCTCTGCCTTCCACTCAGATCATGATCTCAGGGTCCTGGGATTGAGGCCCACATCAGGCTCTCTGCTCAGCAGGGATCTTGCTTCCTCCTCTCTCTCTGCTGCCTCTATGCCTACCTGTGATCTCTCTCTCTGTCAAATAAATAAATAAAATATTAAAAAAATAAATAAAACAGACTGTTTGGACAATGAAAGAAGTTTAAGAGACAGCAAAAAGCTAGGACAGGACTGAATAATAAAGTTCACCTACACAAGGCTTCTACTTCAAGATTGGAAGAAGTGGCTGTCTTATCTAATGCATAGAAACCAACACAGAATGTCAAGCAAAGTGAAAAAACAGAGGAATGCATTCCAAACAAAAGAACAAGATAAAAACCTCAAAAAAATTTAATGAAGTAGAGATAAATATTTTACCTGATATAGAGTTCCAAATAATGACCATAAAGATGCTCACTGAATTCAGAAAAAGAGATGAACACAGTAAGAACTTCAACAAAGGGACAGAAGATATAAGAAAGTTCCAAGAGAAAAAATGGAATTAAAGAATACAATAACTAAACTGAAAAATACATAAGAGGGTTTCAGCAGACTAGATGAAGCAGAATAAAGGATCAGTGAACTCAAAGACAGAGCAGAGGAACTTATCCATCAGGGCAACAAAAAGAAAAAAATAGAACAAAAATAAGTAAAAATAGGATAAGGGACTTATTGGACAACATCAAACTGACTAACATTTGCATTATAAGAGTCCCAGAAGAAGAAGAGAGCAAGGCAGAAGACTTATCTGAAGCAATAACAGCTTGAAACTTCCTTAACCTGGCAAAAGAAACAGATATCCAGATCTGGGAGGCCCACAGAGTTTCAAATAAGATGAATCCAAAGAGATCCACACCAAAACACAATTAAAACATAAAAAATTAAAGACAAGAAGAGAATTTTAAAAGTAGCAAGAAAAAAAAACCCAACAGCTTGTTACATACAAGGGAATCCCCTTAAGATTCTAAGCAGAATTTTTGGCAGAAACTTCACAGGCCAGAAGAGAGTAGCATGACATCTTCGAAGTGCTAAAAGAAAAAAAAATCTAATCAAGAATACTCCATCTAGCAATGTTACTCAGGATTGAAGGCGAGAAGAGTTTTCTAAGCAAAAACTAAAGGAGTTCATCACTATTAAACTGACCTTAAAAGAAAAGTTAAAAGGACTTCTTTAAGCTGAAAAGTAGGGGCACAAATTACATGAAAGTATACATCTCACTAATAAAGGTAAAAATATATTAAAGGTAGTGGATTACTCACTTATAAAGTCAATATGAAGTCAAAAGACAAAAGTCTTTAAGGTCACCATGATGAACCATTCTCCTCCTCATCTTACTGAAAGGGACTGTATCTTGGAGACCATTCCAGTATAATCTTATCAGAGGCAGGAGGACTGGTCCACCCAGCTTTCCTTTTTGTGCTCTGACTCTAGAGGAGCAGAACATACATTCAGTAAATAATTGCAATCCAGCTTCTCCAGTCAACTTCTCTGTTTGCTTCATCTACAAAATGTGAATACTAGAGATTTATTTATATCACCATTCTGAAGCTGAAATTCAAATTGCCTGTGGAACCCTGAGCAACTGTTAGGTAAAGCAATGGCATTGCAATTGATTTTCTGGAACCAAGATTAGGTATCATTTCTCATTTTTCCTTTCAAAAGTCAAAGAAGTTATATTAATTGTGCAGTACATACAAAGTTTTAACACCTGTAGGTATTCAATAATAGAACAAAAAATCTCCTATAAGGATTCCAGCCCTGATGATTACTTTTTCACATTAGTAAGTGTATCTTTTGACAGTAATGATTTTCATTCCTTTCTTCTGTTATAGTATTTTAAAACTTGGTCTGGAATAATGGAAAATGCAACAGTCTAGTGTGCACACACACATACCAACGCATTTAGGTAACAGTTAATATGGAGACATCAGTGGCTTTGAAGTCAGTATCTTCTATGGGTAATTTTAACCTGTCCTTAGGTAGATTCTTATCTTCCCCCTTGTAGTTACCCTATTACCAGGTACTGTCACTAATAGGGAACAAAGATAGATATAGACAAGAAATTGTATTCTATTGGGTTAAAGCATACAACAAGTATACTGTACTTAAGAGTAATGTGAGAAGAAAATAGCAATTCCCAAGGCTCCCTTAAGATTTAGAACACCAGGTCAAGATTTGAAGCTGACAGCTTCAGTGGGGGGGAAGTAGCTGCCAGATAATGACCCCACAAGCCCTGTTGGACAAATTAATCCCAAAGGCACCGCAGGAAGAAGATGACCCAATTATTGAGAAGGTCAGGTATATAAAAGACAATGATGAGAACATGAGAACAGGCCCAAGGACTCAAATAGCAGAACAGTTGAGATTGTCAGATTTGATTATAAGTCAAAATCAGAAACTTCTCAGAGAGAAAAAAATAAAATGTCTTATTGAAAATCAGTGTCCTGATGCTCTTGGAGGTAAGAACAACTCTCCAGGTTTCAAAAGAAAGAATGTCCACATTCACTATGTCATCACTCCCCTGCTAGTTGGAACTGATATGAAATAGAGAAGGCAAATAAAGATGACCCAGAAAAGGCTGTGCAGATCAAAAGTCTGGTGACAAGTATCTTGATTTTGTTGAATTTTTTTTTATTTATTGCTTCTTCTGACTACCTGTTCTTTCCATATTGATTTTCTTTTAAATGGTCTTTGTCCTTTTAAAACTGATCTTAAGAACTGTTCTTTGACAAATATTTGCACTGTTTCTGATGTTCCATTTAATGACATTTAAAGTGTTTATTTTCTTATTCCTCCCTTCCCCCTGCAAAGGAAATGACTGGTTCACTTAATTATATTATAGTTGAAAACTGGAAAGATAACTAAATTTATTTGTTGTCACTAAGCAAAACTGTTAAATTTACTCTATAAACTAAAGAATATTCATAAAGTATATTCCCCCAACTATTTTTAGACAGTTTCTTCAAAATTATAATGTTATTAAAATCTCTCTGATTTACATTCAGAAAAGACTTAGAAAAAGAGCAGCATGTATACAATTTGTTTAGTCACCCAAATATTTATCTACTGGTGATCAAAGTGGACTTTAGACCAATTTCATGTTTTCGAATGTGTAAGTGGGTAGAAGGTGCTCTTGCTTTATAAGTTGCTGGGAGCCAACCGTCTTATGTACATAGGGATTGTGGTGAAATTGACAGGCAAAATGGGGCAATGCATGGTAGGTTCCGACTACTTGGGCTAGACTGGATTTGTTAGTTTGAACTCTTGGAAAACTACACTTACTTCAACAAGTAAAATTAATATGGGATGATACCAGCAAGAAAAATTAAGGGAGAACCTTAAGCAATTTGAAAGGGACAATCTTTCAATCACAAATGTCTGTCTGTTCAAAAAATTCATTGAAACACCTCTCAGGTTCTTTGGTTCTTTTTTCTTTCTCTCTCCTCTCACCTCAAAAACCCAGACGAGAATGTAAGAATACTAAAGTAGTAAACACATTCAAAGTATATCGAACTAATTTTAAAAGAAGTTATGCCAAATGTACAAGAATAGTTGCCTATTGGAGATAAGAGGGGAAGACAAAGGAATAAAAGAAAGTAAATACATACATACATACAAGAAAGGACCCTCTTACAAACCAACAATGAGTGTTAATATGCCATAACATGAGGAGAGTAATTAACTCAACTCTTTACATCTAAGATTAGAACAAAGATTTAAAAACCCATTTTTTTGTTTTGAAACTACTGTGTGATGATGAATGAGGCATTATGTCCCAAGACAACAGGCTCATAAAAGATTCTTGGAGGGAGAATGTCATCTTTACCTGCCTTCTCTATTTCATATCAGTTCCAACTAGCAGTGGAGTGATGACATAATGAATGTGGACGTTCTTTCTTTTGAAACCTGGACAGTTGTTCTTACCTCTAAGAGGGACATTCAAAGTCTGGTTATTAGGAGAGAAGGAAAGAAAATTCCCTGGAAAGCTGTTAACTATGGATCTAAGTAAGCTCCTCCCATCATTACAGTGACTGGACAAGATTGAAAATAAACTATATTTGCTTTGCAAGAACTTCCCTCTTTTGCCTTCTCATAAATTGCTTTTCTAGGTCTCCTACACTTCCTTCTGAACCTATCTCTAAATTATTTCACATTAAGTTGTTATTGACTGATGTAGGCCTTTTTGTCAGAAAGAAATGAACTTCCAATACAGCTGTGTTTAATAGAGATACAACGAAAACACTCAGCTTTTACCAAAATCCGTATGTCCCAGCTCTACCTCTGTAGACTCTGATTCAGTAAATTTATATTTATGTAGTGGTAGAATGGAAAAGAAAGTAGAAAAGTGTTTCTTAGAATGCTAGGAAACATGTTCAGCTGATCCTGAGCATTTATCCAAGGATATCTCTCTACTTCCTAGTCCTACCACGTCAGTGCTAAAGACTTCTAGGCCATTTGCCCATAGAGAACAGGAAACCAGAACTACTCCTAATCACACCACTCATCTGCTTCTCAACCTAACCAATTTCCCTTGCATCCTGTGGAAGATCAAGTGTCAGCTCTGTCATTTGATAGTTAAGAAATCACTCGCCTACTGGGACATCAAATTCTTCTTCTATAAAGGGAGGAGAATAAACTGGGTAACCTCTAAAATTCCTCTTTGTTCTAAAATTCCAGAAGTTTATATGGCTTCATTTTTGTTTATTGTTTATTTACTTTTCTTATGGGGGAAATTACAATGTCTAACTTAATTTTTCAGCAAGATTTTATTGCCTTGGGAAGACGACCTGCTCTGATCTTTCTGATCTATAGCTCATCCTTCACAGGGAACCCAACAATTGCTGCTGTCAGTTTCAGGTTTGCACAGAGAATATTCCCTCTCATCTCACTTGGTGATTGAGTGGGAGGCAGTAGGCAATATTTCAAAATGCAAACTGACATTTAATTATACAAAAATCTCCTTCCACGATCACTTCTCTTGCCAGGCTGATTCTCATCTACTTGAACATTTTTCCTTTTTGTTGACTCCTAGCTTTCCAGTTCTTACTGAGAATAATTGGAAATGGGCCTCCAACACCAGATTTATAGACTTGTTATTTCTTCCTCTATGTAATAGAATTTTAAGGTGACACTGTGTTTGCAAAATGATGTCTCTTTCTGACACTTACCTGAACCCCTCATATCCACTGACATTCTCAAAATGTAGGTATTTCCCAATAATATTTTTAAAATGGAGTATTTGTACAAATGTCACTTAAAAGCTTAAGTGGAGATTCTGGCAGGAAAAAAAAAAGATGGAAACAGACCATTCTGTGTTAGCTAATTAAACACTGAAATGATTCAGTATGGAGATAAGTCAGCCAGGACTACAGTGAGGCAAGGTAGGCACTTGCCTCAGATATGGAATTTAAGAGGGCCCCCAAAATCTCAATAATTAAGATAAACAATACATTAAAGCAATATTTTAGATCAGTAACAGTGCCATGGGAAGCCATAGTGGAATCTGAGACAAAAGGGAAAAATTTTTAATGATCTTATCTTTATTTAAAATTTCACTATTTTGCTCACAGTGAATTTAGTTGAATTTGATATCTTTTGAAATATTAAAATACTTATATTGATTATGATATTGGGGGCATCCCTTTAAAGCTTTAAAGTTTGCACCCAAGGCAAAATCTTTCTCCACTTCACATAAGTTCTAGCCCTGGCTAACTTACCTTCTGTTATAAGCCATACACAAATGTTAATGCATCTTGTTCTTCATAAACAGGGCCCCCTCCAATAACTCCAATGATTTCTATTACAGTTACCATTTGTGAATGTGCCTTTTCTAAGTGATTGATACCATTTTAATAATTTATTCTAAGCAGGCAATTTTCTTCTTACATCAAAGAAAAATGAAACTCTGAAAGGTGAAAATAACCTGACAAGGGGTTAGGTTGTTTTGTACATTGTACATTGTACTGTTAAATGAGATCAAGGCGGAGAGAGAGAAAGAAAGGGAAGAAAAGAGGAAGATGAATACACATCCCAGGGATTTTTCATACTGAAAGTATATAGACTCATACAGTAAATGTTTTTAAATGTAGATTCTCAGGCTGACCCACCCATATACATTTGAACTAAATAAGACCTAGGGTAACTCTGAGAATCTGTATTTTAAGTGATTCTGATGCAGGTGTTCTAGGGACCACACACTGAGAAATATGGATGAGATGTACCTATTCTGGCAGAAACTGGGTTAGATACCTGAAACACATTTTCTCATAATCCCCCACCCTCAAATAACCTTCAAGGTAAAAATGAATGCCTCTTCCTTTACTGAGGAAGCGAAAAATCCAAGATGGTAAGAAAATTGAAAACTCATATGTTAATTGAGTGGAAAAATCAAAATTGAACCCAGATCTAATTCCAAATTCAGGCATTCAGGCACTTCTACTGTACTCTGGGACTTTCATAAGAAAGGCAAGGGATGCAGCTGTCAAGTGAGTGCTTTCATGTACCAGGGACACCCGATCATATCAAGGAATCTAAATGAGCCAAAGGTCATTGGTCAGCAGCTGCAATGGCAGGTGGCTGGGACAGATGTCAGACATGTGCACAGGTGAAAAGAAAGGGTAAAAGATGCTGGATTAGAGGAACGCAGAACAATTCAGGATGCAGAAAGCAAGTAACATTTTGCACATACAATGGTTTTACTTTGCAGCTTAAAATACAAAATGAGAACTACAACAATTATGTCAATGTTAGCTATTACATGAGCAAATGACATAATATATTTATAGATATGACAATAATACCATTTGATGAGAGAAGAACAAAATCTTGGATTGAGCCTGTTTTCTAGTTTAAGACTACATCGCTGGATTTATCCCCATTCTGCCTTTCTGTGCCTTCTGTCTCTAATCCTGAACTCAAGCTGTTCTTACTGGGCCAGTCTAACATTTGTGTATTTTTAAGCTAGAACCTACTTGAAATCCATCTCCTGTGAGGAAATTGTTCTGGTTAACTCCATAACATTCCAATATCTGACAATTTAACCATTATGTCTACCCAATCTTCACTTGTGTTTATACTTTTGTGTATAGCATTCTTGTTATTTATGTGCCCTGTATTGCTTGGCTTAATAATTTATCTAGGTCATGGCTGATGTGTAAACAGATTTTCAGGTTCTGAATACCCTAAAATTTAATTACTGAAACTCTATCACCTGCAAAATGCTATATACAATGAAAAAGGTCAATAAGCACTTGCTAAATAGAATAAAAATAAAACAGAATTTTGTAAGGCAATAGCTCTGCAATGTTATCACTCACTTGTCATTGAAGAGAGTTTTCTCCCCCAAAAGAATACATTTATAGACTTATGATATTTAATAACCATTAGACTCTTGCTATTTTTCTGGATCTGGTTGTGAGTAGGGTTTGAAGAAAGAACTGTAAGACAGAATCTTGAAAAATTTAAAATCTTACTGAGGAAATAAAAACCAATGTCCATAGTTTTAGGCCAAGTTGCACTGAACCTACAATCAGAGTAGAGGAAGGAGGGATCGACAGGACCTCAAGAGTCATCTTGGATGAGATGGGAACGCTTGTGGGCAGAATCTGATTGGGTGGACAGGGGAAGAAATTTGGCCTAAAAGAGAGAAAGAGAAGTAAGAACTGGAGGTCGATGCATCAGCCTAGACAGGACTTGGTCATGAAAGGTATGTAATGGGGAGACTGTGTGTGGAGGGAAGTTTAGAAAGAAAATAAATGAGAGAATAAGAAATAAGAGTGAATAGTTATAAATCTCATACCCAAGGAGTCTAACAACGGAATAGACTACTGAGGACAACTGAAAAATATTTTCTTTTTCTTTTTTTTTTTAAGATTTTATTTATTTATTTGACAGAGAGAAACACAGCCAGAGAGGGAACACAAGCAGAGGGACTGAGAGAGGGTGAAGCAGACCTCCTGCCGAAGCAGGAAGCCCGATGTGGGGTTCAGTCCTGGGTCTCCGGGATCATGACCTGAGCCGAAGGCAGTCGCTTAACCAACTGAGCCACCCAGGCGCCCCTGAAAAATATTTTCTAAAGAGAAAGACTTTGAAGATACAACACAAAGAGGGGCAATGAAGGGAGAGAGAGGTTACATTAGCAGTGAGTTCCCAGAAGGATTTAGGGATAGGGTGTAGAATATGGTGGCCAAGAAAGCTTCAGGGGGAAGAAAATGCCCCAGAAGGGAGATATAGATCAGAAAACTGCTGGGGAAAGTGGGAGGCAAGGAGGAGGCCCACCCCAGTTGGTTTTCATCATGTTCATCATGTGGGAGGTGAGATCAGCTCCTAAAGGCAAAAGGGAAGTGGGGGTAGATGAGAATGTCTGGCTAACTGTGGTGGTGAGTTTGACAGGGTGTCTGTGCCATCTTCGTCACCCATGGTGACACTATGCTGGGTGTTAAATCTTATATAAATTATCCTTATAAAGTGAGATTCTACATTTTATATTAAGATATAACTACAACTTCTCCCTCAAGATCATAAAGTGTAAATAATATAAACTCTAGATATATTTCAAGGTCTAGAAGGGAATACCAGTTTTCATTCTATTAAAATTCTTTATATTCCATGAGTCAGCCAACTTTGTGAAAAAAATTGCTGATTTGGGATGTTATAACACAATGTTTCAAAAACAGTTGTGTTTGTGACTTGGGTTGGCATAAATTAATAAGTCATATATAAACTTTATAAATCATTAATATCAGAGACCTAACATTAACTTCTTGATAAAAGTAACCATATTTTAAAGTATGAAGTAATCCCTAATTTAATTGAGAATTTCTATGACCTTCCATATATCAAGAAGCTGTTCAACAACTACATACTAAGAATCATCTCTGGGCATATTAAGTTTTAGATCTAAGCCAAAAAAAGAGGCTGTGATAGAGCACACTAATTTATTTCTCTTTTCTCCCTGAGACAGAAACTATGAAAAGTCTAAACTAGTTATTTTTGCTGGGGATATAGGGAAATCCATCCATGGAAAAGCAGAGAAACAACTAACCTTAAGTTTGAAGGACATGTACCCATACCAATCTTGGGGAAATTTGTAGCCAATAACTAATAATTGGCTAACTAGGAATAGGAATTTATAGTATCTTTTTTTACCTTCCTTAAAGGACTGTTTTATTATGTTTTATACGTGTTATTTCAGGAACAGTGTCCAAACTGCTTCCATTTCAACGAAATGAGAGATTAAAGATGTCTGGGTCAGTCAAGGCTTCCCAAATCCCCACACTTTTGTGTGTCTGAGGTCAGCCAGCAAAATGCTATAAGCACAAAAAACATAGCATAGTCATCCTCCTGGGCTGCTACTTTACCAATAAAGCTTCAGTTATCACAAATTATAATTGCTTCAAGAAATGGAAAGGGTCAGGGCGCCTAGGTGGCTCAGTTGGTTAAGCGACTGCCTTCGGCTCGGGTCATGATCCCGGAGATCCAGGATCGAGCCCCGCATCGGGCTCCCTGTTTGGCGGGAAGCCTGCTTCTCCCTCTCTCACTCCCCCTGCTTGTGTTCCCTCTCTCTCTCTGTTTCTCTCTGTCAAATAAATAAATAAAATCTTAAAAAAAAAAAAAAGAAATGGAAAGGGTCATTTTACAAACAATTTTACTGAATTGAGGTTCTTCATTTACTTGTCTATAAATTACTTATGAAAGATGTTCTCAAAGTTTATAGATGCCTTGAGCGGTCACCTTTTAGAAGATTTTATAAAGTCCCCCAGATCCTAGATGAGGGAGTTATCCTCCTGGGGGAACATCAACGTTTGATCCAGGGGTTGTTTTCATTTCTTCATACTGAAAGCACCATTTCTTATTTGCCATGGATCTCCCCCCCTCCTTTTGTGTATATGCATGATGAGAAAAACATCTCACTCTAGGACGTACTATCCTCCCGCTTCCTGCCATCCATGCACCATGCAAATACACTACACTTAAGAAAACCGCGTTGGAACAAGTGATTAAGAAGAATATTAAAATAAAATTGTGCTTTCTCCCCCCTTCTTGTGGGGAAGGGGAGCAGCTTGTCTCATTAAAATTCAGAATGGCTATTATTGCCTTAGAGCAAGCTGACTAGTTTTAGAATCTGTATTTAGCCAACATGCAAATTATAATCTCCCTCAAAAGGCTTGAATTTGGGCAAAGAATGCTGATCAAGAACATAGAAAAAAGTACATACATACATATATATGTACGTATATATATTTCCCTTACATACACACATATATATCAGCAGACACTGTCACTCAAAATGTCTGCTCCTGTTAACTGTTCAGACTAAACAGAGTATGGGGAGCATGCCAGCAACAAAAACCAAATGGGCTCCATTTCAAGCCTGCCTCTATCCTCTGCTAGCTGTGTCTTGGTTTAAGATATTGATCTGAAGGGTTGCCTGGGTGGCTCAGTTGTTATGTGTCTGGATGTGTAGGATCCTGGAGTCCCAGGATGGAGCCCTGCATGGAGCCCTGCATGGAGACCTGCATTGGGCTCCCTGCTCAGCAGGAAGCCTGCTTCTCCCTCTCTCACTCTCCCTGGTTGTGTTCCCTCTCTAGTTGTGTTTATCTCTGTCAAATAAATAAAAATAAGATCTTATAAAAAAAAAAAAGATACTGATCTGAAAAGTGAAGATGGTAGAATTTCTTTATAGGATTCTGGTAAATTTGAAAAAACACTTGTAAAATGACTATGACAATGGTGTGGTAGAAACTTAGTATTTAACAAATGCTAACTGCATCTCATTAGGAATGTACTTTTGGGAATGAACAGGTTGGAAAAAACCTCTAACCTAAAGCCCTTCTTACTATAGTAATTATTTCACATAAAAAAACTACTTTTCTCTACAATATGATCTCTGAGATAGCTCTTAAGTGATAATTCCTTTTTTTTCTCATAAAAAAATTTAACACATAAACAAAAGTAGAGAGTATAGTGTAGCTCTTCCCCAGTTTTGCTAGTTATGACCTTGTGTTTCACCCATATACTCCCCTTCACTTTTCCTTCTCCCCAGGTTACTTAAGCAAATCCCAGAAATATTATTTCATCTGTAAGTATTCCAGTATGTCTCTCAGAGATAAGGATTAAAAAAACTCCACAAACCACAATACTGTTACCACACTTTTAAAGTAGCAATGATTCCTTAATATCATCAAATTATCTGGCCAGTGTTCAGATTTCCTCAACAGTTAAATGCACTTTTTTTTCCCCCTGACAACTTGTTGAATTAGGATCTGAGTAAAAGCCATACACTGAAATTTGTTGGTATGTCTTTCAACCTATAATTCCCCTTTCCTTCTTTTTTTTTCTCCAATGTATTTATTGAGAACGCCAGGTTGTTCATGCTTTAGAGGGCTCCTAATGTTACACTTCTTCTCCTTGCATTTCTATAGTATCTTTTAATGCATTCTTCTGGTTTTCTTTTCTTTCTGAAACTGACAATCAGATCTAGAGGCTTGGTCAAATTGAGGTCTAATCTCTGTCACAAGAAATTCACAGGTGATACTGTGGACTTCCATCAGGAGATACATGACACTTCTTGTCTCCTTTTGTGATATCAGCATCTCCTTGGTGGGCATTACCTGAAATGTTGCAAAATAGAAATATTCTATCATTCATTCTACATTTATTAGCTCGTATAGTCCTACAAAAAGAAAACTCTATCATCAAGTCTTGATGATCAATTCTTGATTTCCTGAAAAGACAGGAATATTGCTTCATTTCTTCTCTTCATTTTTTTTTCAAAATACTGAGTTTGTTTGCTAACATCCTACACAGGTCGTCACTGAGGGACCCTTTTTTTCTTAAGCAGCATTATTAACTTGTGTATTTAACATATCTGATATATCAACCTCTAACATATCAATCTATCATTGATGTTATTCTAATTGATGAGCAAATTACTGTCTTTGCTTAATAAGAGCCTGCTCAAGTTGACCCCTTTTGATGCAAACTTAGTAGTCTTTATAGCGTCCTTGCTTTCTAATTCATCTTTTACTCCCTGTCCGAGCCTGAGGTTGGAGAATCAACTATTTCTCCAAGGACCTTAGTTCCTTTCAGGAAGAAATGGCACTTGGATAACACAGTCTGGTAGCTTGGGCTGCATATTATTTCTGATTGGTCATTGTTATAAGCCTTTGTACTGGACAGAGACAGTAAATATTTTTTTAAGATTTTATTTATTTATTAGACAGATAGAGACACAGCCAGAAAGGGGACACAAGCAGGGGGAGTGAGAGAGGGAGAAGCAAGCTTCCAATGCTGGGCTCCTGGGGCTCCATCCCAGGACCCTGGGATCATGACATGAGCTGAAGACAGTTGCTTAATGACTGAGCCACCCAGGCACTCCATAAATACTTTTTTTTAAAATAAAGCTTATCATAGGTTCTTACTAATACTGTAATTCAAATCTGCTCCTACTAAGTTTCTGTGAACCCCACTCGTCTTTGTGGATCTGTCTCTTCACCTTCTTCCTCCACTGTCCAAAGTCCAGTTCTTAAGGACACCAACATAGTAACTCCTCTTATCTCACAATCCTAGTTTCAGGACCACAATATGATTACTACCCCCAATAAATACACTTAGAGTAAATAATTTAAATGTTGTTTGCATTCCTTTGGTTCTTGGGGAGTATATCTCTAGGTTTAGAGAGTCAAATTATGGTGGCTTAAAGTTTGCAGAAGTCTTTTCTATGTTGTTATGCCACCAATTTTTTTGCACAGGTTACCTGTTTCACTTTGCTTTTGACTTTAAGAGACGGTTTTCACATTTAATTTCGTTTTGTATGTATTTAGTATATTTACATTGCTCCAAAACCACATCTAAGATAAAAAGGCATACTTAGGAAATTCTAGCTTATCCGCCATCCTCTATAAGGCTCATATCTTACTTTTAATAGTTTATCTATTCTACTTTCAACATAAGTAAATGTACCTCCTTCTTATAGGAATAATGTTAATATCCTGAACATACATTTATCCATCTTCCTTATTTCACTCAATAGTTCCTGCATCAAATAATTTTCCTCAATCATTATATTGGAAAAATTACTTATACTGGCTAAGGTAATGATTATCAGATATTACCATCACACGTGTGAGACGAAAGAAATAGGCATCCTGCTTCATGTTTGAGACCCAGTCATGAGTAGTTTTTTAAAAAGCATACCTTTTGATTCCCTTCACCCATGTCACCCACCTTTCACGATCAAAAGGTACAAACCTCCAGTTATAAAATAAGTAAGTCATGGGGATAAATATATAGCATGGTTACTAAAGTTAATAACACTGCATTGCATATTTGAAAATTTCTAAAAGAGCAGATCTTAAAAGTTCTCATCACAAGAAAAAACTTCACTGCATATGGCAATGGATGGTAACAAGACTTATTGTGATCATTTAATACCATACACAAATATTATATGATTATGTTGAAAAACTGAAATTAATATGAGGTTATATGTCAAATTGTTAATTATACTTCAGTTATAAAAAAGCAAACCTTATACCCTCATTTAAAGTGTCAGTGTTGGGGCGCCTGGGTGGCTCAGTTGGTTAAGCGACTGCCTTTGGCTCAGGTCATGATCCCGGAGACCCGGGATCGAGTCCCACGTCGGGCTCTCTGCTCGGCAGGAAGCCTGATTCTCCCTCTCTCACTCCCCCTCGTGTTCCCTCTCTGGCTGTGTTTTTCTCTGTCAAATAAATAAAAAATCTTTAAAAAAAAATAAAATAAAGTGTCAGTGTTAAAAGGAAACACTCATAAACCTATTTGTCTCAAAAGCTGGCTATTTTTGCTAGTCAGTGCTATATTCCTTCACATGAACACCTATGGGAAATTAGTATATTAATTCTCTTCTCCCCCTTTAGTCATTTGTATCTCATCAATTAGAATCTTGAAATATTAGTAAAAAAAGTCTGAGAATGAATGCATATGCTATTTTTCTTTTTGCCATTTCTTGTTTATAGAAATTTTATAATGGAAAAATTTGGAGTCAGAAGGACTGATTAGAAATCTTAGCTAACCTGGTAACTAGTTCGATGACTTCAGGTAAATCACTTCACCTCTTAGAACTTCAATTTTCTCATTAGTCAAGGGCAGAAAATACTACCAACGCCAGAGGGTTGCTATGAGAAAGAAATAATTATTTGAATGCGACATATAAACATCACAACACTCTGCAAATATAAAGCACAATAAACAGGGAACAGAATGGCTGGTTTGATAAAAATCTAATCTTAAACCTTTAATTTGTTTGTTTAAAATGATGGCAACATCCGACTGTGAATGAGAACTTTATGATCATCCAAGCGGCTGTCTAGAAACTGACTTTTTGCCTGAATAGAACTCAGTTATAAATATCTATCTTTGGATTTGACATTCAATTCTGAGATGAATCGAACATGCATCAGAATTTTAAACTGACATCAAAGACCTAAAACTCCTTGAAAGTAGATAAAACATTTTTGGGGGAAAAAAGCAACCCGTTAAATCTCAAGTGACTTTTAATTCCAACTGATTATTCAACATAGTAATGTATCTTCAGATAGAAACTCGTTTCTGAAAATTCATCTCCAAAGCTTTTATATAATCTAAGTTAGAGAAGAAATGTACCTATATTTTATGTTGAGGGAAAATAAAACACTAAAATTAATTACTTGTTCTCTTTAGTTTAGAAGTTTAGAATAAACTTCATTAAGAAAAGAACATTATACAACGTAACTTTTTGAATGTGATTCAGCAAATGATGAAGCAATGGGAATAAGTAAGAGACTTAGAACTCTGCATTAAAAATCATCTATGTTGGGGTGCCTGGGTGGCTCAGTCATTAAGCATCTGCCTTCAGCTCAGGTAATCATCCCAGGGTCCTGGCATCAAGCCCCACATCAGGCTCCCTGCTCAGTGGGAAGCCTACTTCTCCCTCTCACATTCCCCTACTGTATTCCCTCTCTCACTATGTTTCTCTCTGTCAAATAAATAAATAAAATCTTTTAAAAAATCAACTATGTTCATAATTGGCCTTTTTTTTGGCTGTTACAAAGCATACCTCTCTGATTATTCTTCTTGCCAATGAACTCTGAGCATGGTTCTCTGCTTTTAACCTAAAATCTGCTTTGGGGAGTGCACATTGAAGAGTTATACCTAAATTCACATGTAACAATAAAAAAAAATGCCATAAATGCATTTCTTCGCTCTCAACTTTGCAATTGCACGTATTTTCCACTTTCCCCTTAAATCCCGCATCCTGCCAACAGTTACATGTTGACGACGACAATCCAGTCATGAACAGCTCATGGGGGGAGAGGGACAGAGGAGCTTAGTTATGAAAAATTGCAAACACATGCAAAAACAGTGAGAACAGGTCTCCACATATCCACATATCCATCATCCAGATTTAACAATATCAAGAACTTGCCACATTGATCTCACCTTCCCTTTATTACTGTGTGGAAGCCTTTTAAGCAAATCTCAGACTTCAGGCACATGTCAGCATGTATCTCTAGAAAATATGCGCATTTTCTCAAAGAACTACAATGTAACTTCTACCATAAAAATACTGCCAATCATTCCTTTATTTTATCTGTTACCCAGTCCATAACCAAAATTTCCCAGTTGCTTCAAAACAGTCATCCTAGAGTTGGTACGTTCAAATCAGGAGCCAAATTAAGTTTACACATTGTATTTGATTATATTTGATCATTACATCTCCAAAGCCTGTTTTAATCCAGAAATGTGCAGCCTCTATATTTCCTCATGCCACTAACAGAGAAACCCTTCCTTAAAACAAAACAAAACAAAACAAAAAACCAACAAAAAACCCCACATTTCTTAAGTGTCTATTTCTTGCTAGATACTTTTGCATTTATTACCTAATTTGATCTTGAAATAACCTCAGAGATAATGTGGCAGTTGCAGGGGCTTGTCTACCAAAATTTGGGCTTTCTCTCTCCTCCGTGGTTTGGAGTTTTGCTGAGAAGCAGCTGCCAATGGAGGCTTCATCAAGGAGTCTGAGCCAGGTGGATCAAGGCTGGATGAAAGCATTTCCCAGGGAGAGATGCCCCCCACCTAGGAATTTGCTCTTTGCAAAGCAAGTTGTGGGCATAGTTGTTGACAGACGTATCCTCCTAAGACAAACTTCTGAATTCCATTCTCTGTGCTATGATGTTGTGTCACATTTCTATTAGAACACTCTTTGCATTTTAATTGTCGTCATATCTATCTTCAACCCACTATATGGTAAATTCCAACAAAAAATTATGCCTTATTCAACTCTGAATCTCCAGGGCTTACCACACTGCCTAACATATACAACAATTTGTAACATTAAAAAAAAAAATGAATCAATTACACATCCCACTCTTAGAATATGTTTAAGTGGCAGCTTATCACTGATTTGAAAGGAATTCCTCAAATGCATCCTCGACAAAATCACAGCCCTGTAGAGGAACTGAGGCATGAAGAGTGGCGATACATAAAATTATAAAATATGAAGGGAACAAAGGGAAAAGGTGGCGGAGGGCAAGAGTCCAAGAGAAAATTTTATACTTTCAAGTAAGAAATTTTGCTGAAATACTAAAACACAGAGCAAATGAAGTTGTAATCAGAGGTCATGGATCCGCAACTGTCTTTGCACAGGAACATCTCTGGCTGATTAGCAGGTAAGCCATTTTTTCAGTATTACCAGGGTTGAGATAACACAATTCAGATCAATGTTTAACAATCTTTATTGTTTAGAAAGTCAAACCCAAATCCCTTACACTTCAGCTTAAGCACATTTCTTCTTTCCCATCATGAGAGGTGAGCAGCTGGCTGCCATGCTAAGCAGATTTCTTTATATACTCAGGGACCCTCCAAATATGCACTGCTTATTCCAGTCTTTAAATAATGCAACTCTCTTCACACTCTTCCTTATGCATTCTGCTGGGAATGATCCTTTATGTAATTCATCATATTAAATCATCCATTTTTTGCTACATTCTTTAACTTTACCTCTCCCCCAAGCCCTTTCTGTTAATGTCTCTAGTTCCAGTCACTACATTAAGTTTTTCCCTTCTCAAGTTGGCATTCTGCTGTCTACATCTTAACAGATAGATAATAATTTACCCTACATTTCATTCCTTGTTCTGAAGTACCTAACGATAAAATTAAAACAGTCCCAATCAAAATCATGAAACGAACCTTAAAAGAGTTTCCATGTCTTGGGAAGATTTGCCTTCCTGGAAATGTGTTGATGAATTTTTAGCACAAATTAAACTTCAACAAAATCATTCCTCAAGTATTTCTGTAAGCATTCTGCCATCATGTCACCCTCTTATACTTTAGAACGGTAGAGCCAGTTTGAAGCGGAATGATATCGATTCAAACAGCCCTTGTTTACGACTTACAAATCTGAAACTGTTTCCGGGAGGTGAGGTAAGTGGTCCCAGGGACAGAGGCCAGGAGAGTGTTCACAATACTATGCTGCTTATTAGAAGGTTTGTTATTCTGTTCTCATTTACTGCTACCCAAAAGGTTTGGCAAATAAACCTACTGGTAAAAGAGAACTAAAATGAAAATGCCTTTTTAGCCTTAAAATCCAATGGTAATAATAACAACAACAATACAATAGCTAACCCTTATATTGTACTAACACTGGTATAGATACTGGTACTATTGTAAATACTTCACCCCTATTAACTCATTCAACTTTTAGGATACCCCTGTAGAGGAGACATTTTTTATCATCTTAATTACAGGTGAAGAAACTAAAGCTCAGACACTTTGAGTAACTTTCCTAAAGTCATGCATGCTTTGGTTTGAATTTAAATTCAGGGAATCCAGCTGCAGAGCCCATATTATTAATCAAGACTTAGACTGTAAATGATTTAGAAGAGTCATCTTTGTGACAAAGGAAATATATCTGCTAAGGTAATACATATAGATATTTAGTAAATATGAACATTTCCACAATAATGTTTTCATCTTAACAAAAAAAAATAAAAATAATCAACATAGTATCGATGTGTGGCTTTTCTGAGTGATGGTTCATAGTCTAGTTGGGGGCCTTCAGCAACTCCTCTGTTCCTGTACGTTCCTGCAACTCCTCATATCAGAGGTGGGCAATTCAGTAATGTCCTCCCACTGAATCTGGGCTGGCGTTGGGACTGGCGTGGGCCACAGACAGAAAGTGGTAGAACATTCTGGAACTCTCAAACCCAGACCTTCATGTCTTACTCTTCGAACACAACCACCATGCTATCATAAACCCATGCCACATGAAGATGTTACATAAGGGGGAATCGGGCACACTGGTGGACGATCCTTAGTTCTCAGCTGATACCAGTGCCAACCCTCAGCCATGTGACTGAACCATCTTGAATGGTCCATCCCAGTCAAGCCCCAGAGAGCTGCAGCCTTAGGCATCACCCTGTACCCAGCTGAGCTTAGTTATTTCAGAGAAACATGAGATAATAAAATAATAGGATAGTGACTTAAAATGATAATAAATGATCTCAAGCCACTATATTTTGGTTGTTATATTACAGCAATAATACAGGTTGTTTATTACAGCAATACCAAGGCATCATTCATGAAACTGCTGGACAAAACAGGTATTTCTTGGGCTAAGCTCTCATAATTCTTTTCTGTAATTTGACAAATTGTATTATAATTATTTTTTTAATGTCTCCTTTCCTGAAAGTCTCAAGATTAGTAACTATGAACTTAGGGGAAAATTTTTGTTTCAGAATAAATTCCAAGAAAAGTAACAAAAATTATAAATTACTAGAAAAATTCAGAAGTCACCCCAGCTTATCATTTTGGCAATATCTAACCCTTCATAGATTTGAAATTATAGAAAGGGTGAGACTTATCACCTTAAAACAATAAGCAGATGATTTAATATTATAATTTCTATCTAGAAACCTATCTATATACCACCTTCTTTTGATAACTGAAGGAGAAAATAAAAACAAATGAAATAGAGAAAGTGGCCAGAGTTAACCAAGATTATTTTACCTGTTTACTTTTTAAGAAGAACACTAAGGAGAGGAAACTTGTTTAATTAGTCAGAAAGATTTTTTGGAGGCTGGATAATACAGGAATTACCAATGTGGACTCTAGAGCCAGGCTGACCAGGTTTTAAATTCAGTCTCCAGACTGAGTTTGAATTGTCCCTACACATTTGTGTGGCATGTCACTTAAGTTGCCTGTGCCTCAGTTTCCTTATTGATAAAATGGAGGTAATGAGTGTACCTATTGCACAGGGCACTGTTCGGGATCAAAAGGGTCAATATATATGAAGCACATTGAGTGGTGCCTGACATTCAGTGAGACTGGCTGGCTGGTACTGTTGTTCCTCCTTTTACTACCATAAAGGCAAGGTAATGAAGTTATTATCATTGGAGATGATGGAGAGACAAAGTAACCACTGGAACTAGACAGTAAATAATGCTTGACAACCAGCTCTATAACTTAGGCTTGAAACAAAAATAAATTCCGAAGAGAATTTTGCTTATAAAACACAAAAACTTGGTGACATTTAGAAGAAAAAAAAATAGGAGTGTCTTTAAAGCTTGGTTTGGTTATTGGGGGGTGGGGCTGGTGGAATCTTGAGCCAGACATTAAAAGGACAAACCATTAAGAAATGGTTGTTAAACTTGACCGCACTGAATTTTTTAATTTCTTTTTTAAATTTCTTTGCAAACAAATGGTATTCACCATAACCAAAGTTTAAGGACAAGCCAGAGAGTGGGAAAAAGAATTCTGTTGGGATTAGTGTCCAAAATATATAAAGAACACCTGCTAATCAATAATACCAAATAACTCAATACAAAATGGCCAAGATGATGAATGAGCTTACATAAGTGAAATGCCAATGATTACTCAAATAATTCAATAAAACTTCAAGATACTATGCCCTTTAGCTTAAAAAAAAAAAAAAAAAGAGGATATTGCATATTTGGTAATTGCTCCTCATCCTCTGGTTGGCCCCTGACCTTGTATTGTCTTCTACATAGGAAAAGAAAAATGTGGGTGAATCAGGGAAATGGGGATGATAAATCTGGGTCTTCCAATTTCCAGAATTTTTCCATCCCAACCTTTCTAGATCAGGCTGATTAGAGCCATTATGTAACCTGACATTCTATGTTGTTGAATTTTTTGAATCTCTTCATGTTTTGGTGATTTGTTGCTGACAACATCATCATAATCATCATCATCTTAGTAAAGCCTGGGCAGGGCTTTATGAAATTTTCACATGTTAACTCAGAACAATCCCACAAGATCCATCTGATTATTATTCCCATTTTGCCAATGAGCCATTAAATGGTGACAAGCCCACATTCACACAGAAGACTCGGGATTCAAACCCAAGTTATCTGGCTCCAACGTCCACACATTATTATTATATCTGGCTCTGAACCATATGTTATTATTGCCTCTAAACATATGACATATAAAAAAGATGTTCAGTGTCACTAGTAATCAGGGAAATGCAAATTTGCAGCACAGCATTTCATAGTATATACAGAGTGGCAAATGTTACAAGTCTGACAATGATGAGCTCTATGAGGATGTGAAGCAATAGCAATCTATGATCTTTTAGAAGGATTACAAATTGGTCCCATTTCAGATGCATTTGCTAGTATGCTACTTAAATGGAAAATGTGTGTTCTCTATGCTGCAGCAGTTTTACTTCTACAAATATATGGTAGAGAAAATATTTGCCAAGGAGATAAGTAGAGAAATGCTCATTTCAAGCATGTTTGTAATAGTAAAAACTATATATATTTGATGATATATTTAAATGTTCATAAATGAAAAACTATATAAATTTGGTATCGACATAAAATGACATACTATTCAGCAGCTGGTAAGGATAAATTGGAACTCCCAGCTTCATAAAAAATAAATCCTAAACAATTGTATCATATTAAAAAGTGAGTTAAAGAATGATGCAGTTGGCTACTGCTTATATAAAGTAAACAACATGAAAAACAGCATATAGGGGCGCCTGGGTGGCTCAGTTGGTTAAGCGACTGCCTTCGGCTCAGGTCATGATCCCGGAGACCCAGGATCGAGACCTACATCGGGCTCCCTGCTTGGCAGGAAGCCTGCTTCTCCCTCTCTCACTCTCCCTGCTTGTGTTCCTTCTCTGGCTGTGTTTCTCTCTGTCAAATAAATAATTTTTTTTTAAAAAAAGCATATATATTTTTCAATGATGTATGAATGTATAGTGAAGTACACAATCATGAATGCAGATGATAAACACTAAATGGCTGCCTCACAGAGAAAGGGATAAGGCAAGGCACACAGGACTGTATCTTTAATACATTCCTGGCTTTAAAAAAAATTAGCTAAGGCAAATAGGTTGACATTTAATAAAACTGGGTGGCAGGTATATGGTGGTAAGCTAGTTTGTATACTTGTCTCTACATTTAAAGTATCTCATAATAAAAATATAAAACAAAATATGGCATAACAAAGAAACTTCAAAAATAAATTTAAAAAGAGGTGGTTTACATATATTTCATCAAAGTCCTTTTTTGAGAAATGCAAGGCCTTACAGGAGCATCTGTTGCTTTGAGCCAAGTCTTTAACTTTGATGGGTCCTGCCTCCCTTTAGAGACCTAACAAAATGATTTCTACTACAGCAATAATATTACAGTTTTATACAAAATGGCAAGGTAAGAGAAATCCCAAGACACATATTGTGATTAACAGGATAATAAAATTAATGATAAAATGTTCATTAAAAAATCAAAAATATATTTGTCCTCACCTGGCAAAATATGCCACAGGACAGATCACAGCAGGTAAATTTGAAAAATATATTTTCATCACCTTTTTATAAAGCTTTGGTAGTTTCTCTTTCAAACAGAAGAGAAAACATTCAGGGTTAATTATTCTGAATCAGGTTGACAACTATCAAGTTTTGATTAATATCTCTGGAATATCAAAAGGTAAAAGCTTAGGGACAAAAAAACAGTCACTTTGTGCCTCTGAGTTCACTGGCCGATTACTCTGCATTTCTATTCCATCACCTAAATTCCAAGATAATCAGGGGGCCTGGACAGCTCAGCTGGGTAAGTGACTGCTTTCAGCTCAGGTCATGATCCTAGAGTCTTGTGATCGAGTCCTACATGGGACACTCTGCTTAGTGGGGAGTTTGTTTCTCCCTCTGACCCTCCCCCTTCTTGTGCTCCCTCTCTCTCATTCTCACTCTCAAATAAATAAAGTCTTTAAAAATTCATTCATTCATTCATTCATTCATTCATTCCAGGATAACCAGTGATCCAGTTACAAATTCTGAGATTCAGGCAAGATTTCAGAAAAACTCTTTTTTATCATTGTATTTCTTACCATAGAGGTGTCCCCTTTCCCTTTGTAGCTTATTCAAATTGTATGTCCTTTTATTCATGTGCAGACATAGTAACACCACACTTAAGCAGTTGACATTACATGACATGTAGCCAAAACAAGAATATACATAAGAGAACTACCAATATACAAAGCATGGAGAACAAAAATTGATCATTTAGCCTTATCTTACAGGAATTGTTTTAAAAAATTAATCATATGGGGGCATCTGGGTGGCTCAGTTTGTTAAGCGATGCTTTCGGCTCCTGTCATGATCCTGGGAGACCCAGGATCGAGCCCCACATCGGGCTGCCTGCTCAGCGGGAAGCCTGCTTCTCCCTCTCTCAGTCCCTCTGCTTATGTTCCCTCTCTAGCTGTGTTTCTCTCTGTCAAATAAATAAATAAAATCTTGAAAAAAAAATTAATCATATGATATCCTAGACTGATACAAATGGAAATTGATTTAAAAG
Source organism: Spilogale gracilis (assembly GCA_004023965.1). Taxonomy (NCBI): domain Eukaryota; kingdom Metazoa; phylum Chordata; class Mammalia; order Carnivora; family Mephitidae; genus Spilogale; species Spilogale gracilis. The sequence goes on along the minus strand of PITA01001062.1, from coordinate 91,257 downwards.
GCATAGAAAGCATATCGTATCATCTGGAAGTATCAGTAAAGGAGGATATTGGGGAAAATAACCATTTGTCACAGAAATTTCATAAAACCTAAATCTAAAGTTACTTATAATGCAAAAAAAGATCTATCATATTTGAAGAACTCACAAGAATGCTACACTATTTCTAGTCCATCCATAGTCATGGCCCTGGATTTTCAAGAAAAAAAATGTGATGTTTATTCAGTATACATTGATTATGAAACATGGGGAAGTGAATTTTAAGCTTCTGATTCTAAAATTCTAAAATTTAAAAATGTTAGAATGGTCTTTAAAAAGAGCAATGAGGGAATATGTCCTGCCAGTAATAAAAGTGTGTAATAAAAAAATAATTAAAAGCATGAGATAAGGGGCGCCTGGGTGGCTCAGTTGGTTGAGCGACTGCCTTCGGCTCAGGTCATGATCCCAGAGACCTGAGATCGAGCCCCACATCGGGTTCCCTGCTCCACGGGAAGCCTGCTTATCCCTCTCTCACTCCCCCGCTTGTGTTCCCTCTCTCGCTGTGTTTCTCTCTGTCAAATAAATAATATAAAATCTTTAAAAAAAAAAAAAAGCGTGAGATAATGTTACCACAACAGACAGGTGAACTAACAGAAGAGAATTTTCTCTAAATGGCTAATAGGAAATAGAAGTTTAATAATTTTTGATAAGAGTAGCATCAGCAATCAATAAGTAATTATCCAATAAACTGGACTATGACACTTGTTCCACTATTTGCTGTTATGTTTTGTTTGATTTCTTAAAGTATTTGAAGCCTTAGTCTGCTTGAAATTTATTTTGATATGAGGTATGAGAAAGAATTCTAACAATGTTTGCCTCAAAATTTGGACATTTGTCTCCAGTGAATTAAAGACTTTGAACATATGCCAGATTCTTACATCTGCTTGGGTCTGTTTTGGAGCTTACCCTTCTGCCACCAACTGACTTAAGTTGTCACTTGACCATCTTAAACTTTAAATCAGCATGCAGCACTGGGTGTGGGGCATAAACAATGAATCTTGGAACACAGAAAAAAATACAAAAATAACTGTAAATCAATAAAGTCATAAAAGGAAAATGCAAGAAATTAGAAAAATTATTACAGCAAATATGAGAGACAAATGGTTGATAACATTAATAGGATAAATCATACAAGTCAACAAAAAATTGCTGAAGATCCAGTGGATGGCATGGAAGATGGGCAAAGAACATGAGAGAAAAGTCATATGAAAAACATTAAGCAGCAGAAAAACAGAAACAGTGAAGATTAAAAAGTGATTTCCAGGGGCGTCTGGGTGGCTCAGTTCGTTAAGCGACTGCCTTCGGCTCAGGTCATGATCCCGGAGACCTGGGATCGAGTCCCACATTGGGCTCCCTACTCAGCAGGAAGCCTGCTTCTCCCTCTCTCACTCCCCCTGCTCGTGTTCCCTCTCTGGCTGTGTTTCACTCTGTCAAATAAATAAAATCTTAAAAAAAAAAAAAAGTGATTTCCACCTCTTTAGTAATCACATGTTAGTTCAAGAAATGAGATAACCCTAAACTGTTCAATTAGTAAAAATTGTTTTATAAAATAATCATTTTTCAAAAGCCCTCAGAAGACTCTGAGGAGAAAGGCTTAATTACACTTCCCAGTAGCTTTATAAATTGACAGAATCATTTTAAAAAACAATTTGGCAGTAGCTAACGAGAGTCATAAAACAGTGCATATCCTTTGATTCAGCATCTTCCTTTAGGCTCTAGCCTAGAAAATAATCTGAAATGTAGTAAAAGATTTATGTACAAAGATATTCACCTTAGTTTTATTTATATGAAAAATAGAAACTAGGTAAAAGTCCAATGAAATTGCAAATACACAAATCATAACATAACAATATATTAAGTACTCTAGCTATTCAAAATAGTCCCAAAACTGTTTAATTGTATGCGTGAAGCCTTACAGTGTAATGTTTGTCAAATAAAAAGAAAAGAAAGATTTTAAAAGGCTATACATAGTTGGATCCTAATCAGTTAAAATGCATGTAGAAAAATAATTTGACTATAGACGCATGTAATGATCATCTCTGCAAAGGGAGATTATGGGTGTTTGTTATTTTCTTCATTTCCTTATTTCCACAATACTTTACAACACGTCTCTATTGTTTTTATCTAGCTAGATAAGAATATAAATTTAACAATGGCTGGTATTTTTAAGATGGGAAAACTATGAACAAACATATTTATGAGCTGTAAAAAGCAATAAAGGTATAGGATAAAGGCGTAACAGAAGGGGACGAATGCTGCAAGGATCCTGAGAGGAAGACGCATCCACAGAACAGGTGGAGAGACTGATTGAGGAGAAATAGCTTTCCTTTGGTATTTATAAGTAAGAAGCACCCAATAAGGGCTAATTCAGGTAGATTTATAAGCAGGGAGGGGAACGGGACATTCATGGGGCTTGGCTTTAAATACTTTTTAATCACTGACAACTTACATGTATATTATCTTAAACATACACTACAGTCTGGCCATCTAAATCTTCCCCCTGAACTCCAAACTCATATAGAATTCCCACTCCAAATGTCTAGCAATTCGTCCACGATCAAATCTCAGACTACTCCTCAACCCCAGATTACTGAACCATTTAACTGCATGGAAACTCCATTCAGCTCATTGTTCAGCCTCAAAACCTAGGAATCATCCCTAATAGGTCCCCATTTCTTCTCACCCTCTTCTAGTAGAGCTACAAATCCTATCTACTCCATTTTCTTTTTTTTTAAGATTTTTATTTATTTATTTGACAGAGAGAAACACAGAGAGAGAGAGGGAACACAAGTGAGAGAGGGGAGTGAGAAAGGGAGAAGCAGGCTTCCCGTGGAGCAGGAAACCCGATGTGGGACTCGATCCTGGGTCTCTGGGATCATGACCTGAGCCAAAGGCAGTCACTTAACCAACCCAGGTGCCCCCATCTACTCCATTTTCAAAATGCACCAGGATCTGATCATTTCCCACTTTCATTCTAGTTCAAGCCATAATATCTCTCACCTAGAACGTCTTAGTCCCTCAAGGAGGCCTTATCCCTCATCTCTTACCCCACCCCCAGTCTGTTTCCCCACAGCAACCATAGGTATTATATTTTAAAAAGTTAAGTCAGATCATATTACTCCTCTGCTCACCGCTCTACAATGACTTCCCATTTCACTTAGAGTAAAAGGCAAGTTCTTTATGAAGGCCCTAAAGCCCAAATGGTCTGCTGCCCTGTAATGTCTGACCTTGAGTCTTCCATGTTTCTCCCCTTCACTCAACATGTCAAGCATCTATCTCCTGTGTGGCTTCAGGATATTTGCTCTTGCTCTTCCTTCTGTTTAGAGCACTCTTTCTCCAGATTTACCCAGGTGTCGTTCTACATCAGCCTCTAAAGAAAGTCCTTCCAGAGAGGCTTTCCAAGATTAAACTATACAAAAAAACTAGCCAACTCATTCCCTGATCACACTTTATCTACTTCAATGTATTTTTGCACAGCACATATCCCCCCCCCCATGTATTATATTTCTGTATATTTGTCTGTTTTCCCACCTCTCAGCCTCTTAATTATAAACCTCTCAGCCAGATGCTTTTCCTGTTCTGTTTACTCTGATAGACTGAGTACCTGGGCATCTGCCTGTTCTGCAGGAGGTGCTTGTAAATACCTATTAAATGAGGAAACGAATGAAATATTTTTCAGTACCAACTATGCATGAGACTACTGTACTGGAAAGTAAGTAGTTTGCTCTGATGATTTCTATGTACCTCAGGGTCCTTAATCATAAATAATAGAAAAAAAAAGTATTAGCATGATGATTGGGGCTTTTCTGGTATGACTGGGGAAGGAGGGAGGCAGAGAACAAGAGGATCTTTCTTTTGTTTAGGTTTCTATATGGGAGACCAACAATTTCTCTAAAGATTATACCAACTAGGGTATTCCCAAATAAAAATTCAATGTTTATCCTACACACATTTTCCCAAATTTTCTTATCAAATTAGCAAGACCAGGAAAGTGGCCAAACAAAATATTTATCTAAATAAAATCCCACAATTTTTAAATATGCATCTTCAGGAATATTAATGGTATCTTTCTGGACATAACATAGGATACTCTAATTACCATTCTTAGATTTCATTTATTTTTACAAGAAAGGCACCAATAGTCCAGGTGGAATTTATGGAAGCTTTTTCCCCGCTTTTTCTTCTTCATTAGCAACAAAATCTCAAAAGTATGACTTTCAGATTCTCTTGAAGAAACATGAACATATGATATGTCCCAGATGGTGCCTTCCAATCTTTTACATACAAAAATGAAGGTTTTACTGTGAAGAACAGTGGGCATTTCCAACTCTGTTGAAAGCAGAACAACGACATATATCTAACCTTACACATTCACAAACAGAAAGCTCTCAATTTCAGAAAGGCAAAACGGTTACCCACTTTTTTATTTAGTCTTCTATCAAAATACTAGGTTTTATTACTATTCTGTTGCACGTTATTTCTTCATTAGCAAATTATTATAATCAAGGAAAGCAAGTGATAAAACATAGCACAAAGTGACCCAGAGAGAACATTTAACTGTAATATGGCAAAATAAAGAGTTGTTTCTTGAGTTTCATGATAGATTCTTTGCCACCTTCTCAACTGACCCTGTTGACTCAACAAATATGTGTGAATGGCAATTTTCTCATCTACTTATATAATCTTCTCAACACTCGCTTTGTTATATGAAAGCAGAATAAGTACACAAAGTTCTTTCTCTTAAACAACATGCAGATAATAAAAATGAACCAATATCAAAATCATCAATCTCATCCCAAAGGTAATAATATGAAATAACTGGTCTGAGTCACCCACTTCCAAGTCAAAGATCCAAAGAAATGCATAACCAAGGACAGATAAGTCAGACGTTAGCTACCAAACAGTGGGGAGAAAATGAGAACAAAAGTTTAACCCTCTCTGTGTAGGTACTGGTGTGTGTGTGTATGTGTGTGTGTGTGTGTGTGTGAATTTAAATAGGCCCACGTGAGTATTGGCTTGAATTGGTTCTTATGTATGTGTATACCCATATGGGTATATCAGCCTGAGCAACTGTGCAAGTGTGTATGTGTGTGTGTGTGTGTGTGTGTGTGTGTTTAACAGGTAGGAAGAACTAGAGTCTTTTCATTTTCTTGCATACTGTATAATGGGAATGTTTTCTTAAAAATTATGAAAGCAAAGACAATTGCAGCAAAATTTGCCTTTCCTATATAAGGGCAGGTACCTCCAAACGTCTTAATTAAACTGTAGAAATGAGGTGCGAAAAACATCCTAAAATGATTTAGCAGCAGGGCATGTAGATTTCAGTTGATTTAAACATTACCATTTTATAAACTGGCAGAATGCTACTTTTCTTTCAGTTTAAAATAACCTGATATAATGAATTAATTTTCCCTTTAATAAAAGACTCTTTAAGTCAGTATTATAATTGATTAATCTCTCTTGATTAAATACCACTTTATTTTAAAATTGTGCTAAAAATAAATGGTCAGGATTAAATCCTTTGTTGATGTATTAGTGTTATATATAAAATATAAAATGCACCCTTGTCAGAAACATTTCAACTTTTAAAACTAAGTACCATGAAACACTGCTCCATATGCTAGATTAAAACTGAATTCCGATCCCCATAACACACTTCAGGTCAGTTCACTCTGCTTTCCTCCCCAGAGCTGACTGGGAGGGGATATACCACATGCAGGTCAATGGAAAAGAGAAAAACGCTCTCATCTTCAATGCTGGCTCTAGTGCTCATCAGGTTTTACAAACCCCAGGCTAAACCTGGAAGAACATCAAATCCATTCAGGGGAGCTGCGCTTCCCCAAAGTTCCAGCCCCAAAAGTCTCTTCATCACATCGAAAGTAGCAAAGGTAGCCTTTCTTTTTAGAACACAGCTAGTATTTCAGAGTGTTTTCTGATAGCATCTCAGAGATAATGTGTGCATAAATATATGCACATTTATAAATATTATAAATACACACACACACAAATAAAGATTTGCCCCACCATCTAATGTCACCTTGTTTTATTTTTCTAAATCAAATAAAATCTGTCGGCCAATAGTATTTGTTATACTCCTTCCCACCCTGGTCTTACAAGGGCACAAGAAATTCAGCAAACTTGAGGACTGTGGCTTTCAGTCTATCATGGTCAGCACTGAGATTCTGGGATCTAAAACCCAAGGACAGGTTAAAGGTAGCGGCCCCACTTCTCCCTCCACACTAGGGGGAGGCCCTGAAATCTGTATGCGTAGAACGCAGTGGTCTCCCCTGCTTGTGGTCTCACCTCCTCCTCAGCCATTTCATCTGTCCATTGTCCATTGCTCACAGGTCCTGCCACCTCCAAAATCGCCCTCAGAAGTTGGGGGGCTGCCACTCTACTCTGTCTTGCATTACCTGCAGCTCTACATGGGACCCTTCTGCCTCTTTCAAGTCTTGAAACCATATTTCCTTTTGGGCAGCCCAATTTAATGTCCCCCTCCCCTGGAGGGAATAAAACCCAAAAGGTTTTTTTTTTCCCCCCTTGGATAGAGGAGTGAGATGTGAGATGCTTGGACTCTTAAAAAATAACCATGGCCTCTTCTTCCTGGGAGGAATGAGGAATGGGTACACTTGAGTCAACAGCAGCCACAATTGCTGACATTTGATTTATTAATGTTTTGCTTGAGTTTACAGACTTTCTGGACACTCTGTGATATACAGATACTTTTTTTCAGATTAATAATTAGATTGCTTCAGGTACTTACCCTGAAAAGGTGTCTAGGGGTTAAGGAAAAAAACGTACTGGGAATATTTTTTGATAATGCAATTAGCATACTGTTGAAAATGAGTTTATCTTATGTTTCCAGACTTTCCAAATGCCCTGGGAGTGTGTATATATGGATATATAGGTAAATGTGTGTGAGGGTATGTGTGTGTAGATATGTTTATATCAATCAAAATGTCCCTCTGATGTGTCTTCCTGAGCTCTTAAGCTTTTCTTTTTGATATAAAAGCTTGATACTTTTCTATAATAATTAATAAAAAAAATCTCTTTTCTAGTTTACCATGCAGATTTGGTTTTACTAATGGGAATTAACATGCAGATTTCATCAAGATTTTCAAGTGTCTCTGCACGAAGTTACACAGTGTACTGACCTAGTGTTTACTCTTTTCTGATTGTGGCCATAATCCTTTTCTCATTCTTAAATGTGTTTGTGTTTTTGTCTCTTTTTTTATTCCATTTACCAAATGTTTATTTTATTGTTTAATTTTAAACTAAGCTTAGAGTCATCATTCATCAATTCTATTGTTTGTCCATCTTCTAACATTAAATTCTGTGTTTTTTTTCTATTACTAATTTATTCTCTTTGTTTAAGTTCATTGTTTAAGTTTGTTTAAGTTGTTTATTATTGTTATTTTGCTTCAGGATTCTTTTTCCTCCCAAATATCTAGAGTTGAATGTTCCACTCATTTATTTTCAAATTTTATTTTTAAGCAACAAGAAATCTTAAGGTTATAAATTTATCTATGAATATGTTTTTGACTGCAAAGCATAACTTTCATATGCAATTTTATTATTTAATTACTTTCTTAAAATCCACATTTGTATTTTTATTTTATCATTGACCTGGGGGAAATGTTTCCTTTTTCCTGTAAATATTCTAAGGCTAAAAAAGAGATTTTTGAATGGGGGGGTCCATCTGAGATGTTAAAACCCTGATAATATTATTAGCTATTGAAAAATTTCAACTTACTACTCTTCACCTCTTTTCTCTATTTCAATCCTAGAAACAACTGTCAAATTTTCTATTTGTGCTCACTAGTCCAACCTATCAAAACTAAAAATATTTCAAATGGAATTTTTTGCAAAATTTTTCTACTAAACTTTTTTTTCCTTTTCTGTATTCAAAGTACTTATTGAAGGAAAGACAGTTAATCGCTTCAGTTACTCGGCTCTGCAACTGTAAGTGGACATAAACTTTGTATTATCAGAGCTCAGCTCATTCTCTCTCCCTCTGGCACTCCCCTTTTCTCCTTCCACCTAGCTACACCATTTTTTGAGTAGTAATCACAAACTGCGTCATTTGTGGGCAATTAAGAAGATCCTCATGACTTAAATTCTTTAAAACCATTCAATATCAGAACTGCTCATGTTAATCTTTTAAAATATCCTATTAGATATTTGGGTTTCCTCCAACAAAGAAAGAGTAGGAAGTTCAGGTGGTTGGGACCAGGGTAGAAGCTAATGAGAAAATAAGTTAAACCTCCAAAACTGAGTTCAGTCATTTTTACATTTTATACTTCTTGGTTTAAAAACCACACGTGGAACTAGAAACAAACTCTTGTTAAATAGCTTCTACTTTTTTTGAAAATACTTCAGTTTCACATGCAAATCTTCAGACCTCTGACAGAGATCAAAATAAGAGGCAATTTTAAAAGGTTATTCTTTATCTAACCATTTTCCTCAGACATGCTTTACCCAAGATAGACTTAAGGACAATCTGCTCCCCGCTCTTGGTATAAACCAGATAAACTAGCATTCCCAGTTCAGCCTTGACTGTAGTTCTTGCAGAATATGATTAATAATATAGTCCAAGCAGAGGTCCCCCAGGAAAACATCTTCTCTTAGTTATTACCCTAATGAAACGGTATAGTTCATAATTCATTAATCTGATTGGAGTGACAAAGTAAGCTTCAAGAAAAAAAAAAAAAGTGTCTTTTATCATGTCCTAAGAGACAAAACTGAGATAATTCATTAGTGCCAAAAAATACTTGAAATTCCCCATGTTTTACTGAATAATACAAGGTCTTCTGTAAGAACAAGTAATAGCAATACACACACAATGTGGTCACCTTCAAAGAAACCTACAGAATTCTTATTAAGTAATTAAATTCTTTGTTTTTCATAAAAGAAAATCTACACAATAGATTTCTAAACTACATATTATTCTGAGGTAATGTGTTAAGAAAATTCTACTAAACAGTGATTTATGAAGGACAATGGGAACAGGTGAGCTAATAGGATTTTGTCCTTCTTTTCCAGGTTTCTTATGCCTCTTCTTTAAAAAGGATTGCCTGTCACTCCTACAAAGCATATATTTTCCAAGTATGAGGTCACTGTACAGTTTATAGTTATTAAATTAATGGAGCTTAGTATACCACTTTATTTATTTTTTTTTAAGATTTTATTTATTTGACAGAGAGAAACACAGCCAGAGAGGGAACACAAGCAGGGGAAGCGAGAGAGGGAGAAGCAGGCTTCCCGCCAAGCAGGAAGCCCAATGTGGGGCTCAATTCCGGGTCTCCGGGATCATGACCTGAGCCGAAGGCAGTCGTCCAACCAACTGAGCCACCCGGGCACCCCTTAGTATACCACTTTATTCAAAACTAACATTGAACTAAAGGCAAGAGACTAACATGTAAAACCAATTTCTTTTAGCAAAGTACTTTAAAGCTCAAAAACAGCATAAAAGTAATAATGATGAAAGTTTTAGTATTCTCTCTGACTCAGCATAATCCTAATGAGCATCATCAGCAGCAACATAAACCTGAGGTCAAGAAGGTTTGGTTGAGGGGCGCCTGCGTGGCTTAGTTGGTTAGGTGGCTGCCTTTGGCTCAGGTCATGATCCCAGGGTCCTGGGATTGAGCCCCACATCAGGCTCCCTGCTCAGCGGGAAGCCTGCTTTTCCCTCTCCCTCTGCCTCTGCCTGCTGCTCTGCCTACTTGTACTCTCTCTGTATCAAATACATAAATAAAATCTTTAAAAAAAAGAAAAAGAAAAAGAAAGTTGGGTTGAGTCCTGCACTCAAGGAAGGTGCCATACCAAAGCCATAAAGGACATTTGAGTTCTGAATGTCATCTCCATGGACTAACTTCCCTAGATTTTTGAACTTTATTTTTTTTTTTAAGATTTTACTTATTTGTCAGAGAGAGAATGAGAGTGAGTATAAGCAGAGAAAGCAGCAGGCAGAGGGAGAATCAGGCTCCCCACAAACAAGGAGCCTGATGTGGGACTCGATACCTGAGGCTAGCAAGTGAATACCATTTGCCTATCAAGATAGGACAGAGTAAACCCAGACATCTCTCCCAGAACTGAAAGGCCAAAGATCCCAGATCATCAAGCCTGAAAAAATTAAGTCACTGGAGTATTTTACCATTCTAAGGAATTATTTCCTTGCACACATAAAATGAATACATCAAAATGGAAATTCTAGGCTTGTGGGGAATAAGCCACCAATTACATATAAGACATGATACCAGTCTCATACTTTTTCTAAAAATTTGTTGAAAAAAAGGCTATGAAGATATTAAAGTTCTGTTAGGGATTATATAACTTGTTGTAAGGAGAAAAAAAGCAAGTTTTGGCCTACATAAAGAAAGTTTCTAGAGATGGGTTCTCTCCATTTGAGAAGGAAATTTTAAAAAATTTTAAAAACAATACAAATTCAAGAGTTCAGAATTCATAATGTAACAAAAGATAACTATAGTGGTCATGAAGTTTTGGCTAAAGAAATATTCCAGTTTACTAAACTTGATTCTATATGGGAGATAAAGTAGTTGAGATAAAGACCTACTCTTCTGCCTGGATCTTGTCCCACATATCAAATTCTTCAGATACCATAAAATACTGAGTACACAAGTGCTGTGTTCAGCTACGTAGGGGCAGCGTGAGTCTCACAAATAGGATTTGAGTTTTATTTATGGATAAGAAGATGAAAATGCTTGCTATGACTATGCAGATTTTTTTAAGGTTTTTATTTATTTATTTGACAGAGAGAAACACAGCTAGAGAGGGAACACAAGCAGGGGGAGTGAGAGAGGAAGAAGCAGGCTTCCGGCTGAGCAGGGAGCCCGATGCGGGACTTGATCTCAGAACTCCGGGATCATGACCTGAGCCAATAGCAGATGCTTAAGAACTGAGCCACCCAGGCGCCCCTGGCAGGTTTACTTTATAAATTATTTTAAAGATTTATTTATTTGACAGAGAGTGCATGAGTGAGGGGAGGGGCAGAGGGAGAGAAAGAATCCTCAAGCAGACTACCCACTGAGCACACAGCCCATCAGAGTTCAATCCCCGGACCCTGAAATCATGACCTGAGCCAAAGTCAAATGCTTAACCGCTGACTGAGCCACCCAGGCACCCCTGTCAAGTTTACTTTTCCATCCAGCTCTCCCTTCCAGGACACCCAAGGCCACAAAGCTGCTTTCATTTTTAATAACTTCTTAGCTTTTCCACTATCAAGTGAGTCTGAAATATTTTCTTTAGCACTCCTTTCTCACTGTTTCCATTGTTTCTCTTTGTACAGAAGTATCCTGACTTGGATAATTTTTCTTGCATTTTTACTGTTCATCCTGTCTCTACCTCCCTAATCCAGTGCCCAGAATTGAGGACTTTCCAATTATAGAAAAGGCATGCTATTCCTCTTCTCAAATAATGGTTCTCAAATCAAAATAATTTGCAATTATTTTTAAGTCATGTATTAGTTAAGAAGTCTTCGATTGCAAGTCAAAACTGACACTGCAACGGAAAGCCCTAAGCAATAAAAGTTATTAACAGAAGTTACTGCAATAAAAGTTAATTTTTTCAGAAGTGAGGAAAGTTATTGGTTCATGTAACCAAATACTGCAGTGATAGCATTTGGCTTGATCCAGCAGCTGAACAATGCCACCAACACTAGCTTTAGGCCAACTCTCTGACTTTAGGTGTCATGTGCACCCTAAGACTTGTTGGATCTTCAGATGATCTGTAGAAGCTCCTACAGCTACAGCTTCAATTACTTTCAGTAGGAAAGTCATAGTCTGTCCCCCCAGTAGCTCAACTAAAACTCCAGTATCCAGTGTAGTTGGATATATCTGTTCCTCATGGCCATCCTTAAAAAAATCAATGTGGTTAAGGGATGGGTAAGACAGATTGCTTAAACCAAGCAGGGCCCTTTGGGAACTGAAGGAGAGGTCTGTGTTACCCAGACTTCATGGTCAGGACATTTGAGATACTGTATTTGGAAGAGAGAAGGGATGTTTGAGAGTCAACCAGCAAATACTGACTATCTGTGACATTTAGCAGGTTGTGATTCTTCTGTACATTTTATTCCTTGCAATGTCCCACAGAGGATAGCAAAACATTTTCTATATAGCAGGTGCAATATGAATAATGATATTAGAATACAAACATATAGAGATTAAATGCTGAATACATGCTTGCTATACAAACTCAATACATTTGAGAATCTCAAGATGTGAAGAAAATAAAATTTGGAAATCTGATTTAAACAAACTTGTGATTTAAAAATCTCATTGTGACCAGAGACTCAAGTTTTGTTTTTTGTTTGTTTGTTTGTTTGTTTTACTCCTAAAGCACCACACATTTTGAACCACACTTGGAAAGGACATTTGGTTCTCTAGTATTTTAATTGTGATTTCATAGTTTTATTGGAAGATGAAAATAAAAGTTAGAGTATGGCTTTTAAATAGCATGGCCATGCCTACTGGCTTATCCCGAAGATTCCTGGTTTATGCCTCTTGTCCCTGGGAAACTTAATACTTCTACTCTCAAGAGAGTACTGCTTTGTACAATAAACTACATGGTCAGTCTAATTTTAAACGAATGTCAACATCTATTTTATATTCTAAATGAAAATGAGACAAGAAAACTACCTAATCAAATCAAATGTTAAATAGTATATACTCATGTTGTAAGAAATAAAGCATCACTTCTAAAGTCTGAAAGAAAATTCATTTAATGCCACAGCTGTTGTGCTTTAAGGATGTGGATTAAAACTCATCATTATCTTTCCGTTAATACTCTTCCCTGGACCAATCAGTGGTCATATGGTGTTTACAGACCCTGGACGCTGAGCTGACTTGAATGGCCTTTGTATTGTAATACAATCAGATTATGTCTGATCTAAATGCGGGGTTGTCCTTTATAGAACAGACAAATCCTAATCCCTCATTTACAAAAGCAAAGCTAGTCCAGTCTCTGATGGCTATGTGGTCATTTACATTTTTTTTTCATTTTTAAGTGACAGAAACTAAAATTTAAACTCACTCAGTCGAAATTTAGTCTAAGTACTCAGAGGTTCTGAGCAGTGGGTAGAGCACTGTTTTGATAGCCTCAAACAGGCTATTATAAAAACACAGTTCTTTGGTTCATAGGGATTAACAAAATAAACTACCCCCACTTTTGTAAAAGAATAAAGCGAAGCTTAAAAAGCATCTAATTTTCCGTTTTCTAAATTACTTGAGAGTTTATCTTAAAACTCAGATTAGTTAGCTGCACGGATGCTGTTATCAGTTAAGCCGTAATAATGTTTTAAAGCCGAAGTCTCCAGAAGAGGACTCGCTGAAGCTTTCTCGAATGGACCTTCCTGCCCTTTACCCTTTCCTTATACTATTGTCAAGTCCTGCTTAACCATGAAGGCTTGAGATTCAGTACTCTTTTCAAGGACATTGCGGGGGTAAAGTAAGTCATGGTTTTCACAATCTGCCAGCCCCAAACTTCTCTTTCACCGTCATCCCCTTCCTCCCCAGGCCCTAGAATTCATGTCAGTATCCTGATGTCATCTCCTTCCTCAGCTCTGCAGGCTGCAGTAAGACTGAATTTGGGGAAATCCTCCTCTTTAAAATTTACCTTGTCTTTGTGAGCCATTTTGTCATGACCTGAAAATGAGAGTCTAAAATTAGAAAAGATAGAAAAAGAAGTAATTAAAGTATGGAAAACAGTTATCCAGAATGTACCTACCACCCTCACACTCATCAGACTCTGGGGTTTGAAACTGTCAAACAGGAATGGAGTCCGGTATTTAAAATGAGCAAGGGAGAAATTTTGCTAGGGCATTAGGAAGGAAAAGAGTATTTCCACAAAGATTAATAGTGCTAGGTTCTTAGCACAACCCTATAAAGTCACAAATAAAACAACAACAAAACTCTCAAGGGCTCTGGCGCACTCATGGATTTTCTTCTTCAAAGATGGAGGTGAAAGGCAGGCTCATTCATAAGAACGAAAAGTCATTTCAACTCTAACTTGATGATTAATTTCATTCTTGTTAAAATACTCAGACACCACTTTCCCTAGCCCCATCCATCTCTATGAAGCAAAGAGCTCTATTGATAGCTCTGCTGAAAAGCAAAAATACTCCTCAGTGGAGCCTGGAGGGTATTTAGCACACTCTCTTACAGGAGGAGGTCAGTAGCAAAATATTTCTTCATGGTACACACAATAGAGCTGTACCTAAAATGAACAGGTTGGGTTTCTTTTTCATCCACCTTATATATTGTCCAGGTTAAAATTCTTGCCTAGATTCCTTTCAGTGCCTAGCACCTACCACAAAATATATGCTAAAAATAAATTGCAATGGCTCTTGCTTTGATAATGTAATAAGAAAGGTAAGTTTGAAGATAAAATTTCGTACATCACACATTACAGACAAATTTAGTTGACTTCTGGTTTATGTATCAATTCAAAGCATTCAAACCCTCAACCAATCAATACTTACTAAGTCCCTACCATGTTCTAAGTACTACAGTGGTCAGAAGACAAATTAGAAGCTCATTCTACATTTAATGATGTTAAAGACAGATATATAATTATTTAAGGAGATAAAATGACATAATATACTATAAAAGAATGATCAACTCTTCAACCTGCCCTCAATTTACTATAGCCCCTCATGTGCCCCATACTATGTTAAGTACCAAGAATACAGTGGTCAAAAACGCGTAAGTATGACGGGAGCTTGGAGGTAAAGGAAGGCACAAGGGACAGCCAGAGGAAAGACTTATAGATCTGGTGGGGGGGTGTTCAGAGAATTGCAAAAAGCTAGGTATTTTGAAGAGAGCATGACGGAAGTTATTAAGAGGGAGGTGTGAACAGAGATTCAGGAAGAGTCCAGATCACAGTGGTCCTTAAATGCTTCCCCTCAAAATTAAAATTCTAACCTATGGGTGACAGTAAGTCAATAAAGACTTTAAAAAAAATATATATTTTATTTATTTGACAGAGAGAAACACAGCCAGAGAGGGAACACAAGCAAGGGGAGTGAGAGAGGGAGAAGCAGGCTTCCCGCTGAGCAGGGAGCCTACTGGGGGACTCGATCCCAGATCTCCAGGATCATGACCTGAGCCAAAGGCAGTCACTTAACCAACTGAGCCACCCAGGCACCCCTCAATAAAGACTTTTAAGAAAGTATCGCTCTTCCAGAATTTCAAATATTTAATAGTTGATTTCATAACAGCACTTATAGCATATTTTTATTAACATATATTATTTGCTTCAGGGTACAGATCTGTCAATCATCAGTCTTACACAATTCACAGCACTCACAAGGAAATAATGACTCAGTTGGAAATTAGTATTTTATATTTAAGTATTTATAAATATAATTTCTTTGAAATACTGAATTTTGACATGCAAAATATAAATCAATAATTCATAGTATTATTTAAATAATACTGAATATTTTTTTTTAAAAACTAACCCTAAACACATATCTTATAACCAGAACTTCCCACATTTCCTGGCCTTTCAGTACTAACTACTACATATTAAACGCTGCCTTCACTGAGAATACAGTCTACTGCAAACCAATATTTGAGTATTTTCCAGTTGGGGCTATTACAAATGATGCTGCTATGAACTCCCTGTGCTTTGGGGACATAGATATACGGCTGGGTGTGCCTTATTCACTTACTCTTTATAATATTGCTACTTTCAAACAGGGAGCAAGTATAAAATAGGGATATATATGAAACCACAAAATAACATAAGAGGTATAAACACAGTTCCCAAAGAACATCTAGACCAAAATTTAAACATTATTTGATATATTATGTATTTCTTTCACTGTGAGCTCACTGTATCACACATCATTTAGGAATGATGGCCTTTTATTTGGGCAACTCTTTATTTAAAGTACAACATAAACCCATTTCTGCTTTGTTGCTTGATTAAGTAAAATTTTTAAAAGAATATATCCTTATTCAGCTTTGTCTTTCAGGTAACTTGCTTCAACATTAAGCAAACCATCCTATTGTGAGTGGCTACATTACCACTAAAGAGAACATACCCAGAGAATCTAACATGCAACATTTCTAGAAGAAATGGCTCTTAGTTTTCATGAAGTTTGAGAGTTTGAAAAATACAAATCATTTCAAGAAGAAATTTAAAACTTTTCTTTCAAACAGCCTATGTAACCAAATTACTAGCAACTATATTTCTGAAAATATTTCACAAGACTGCAGTGATTTGATATATGGGTTGCCTGAGCTCTAAGCCTGGAAATTTTCCCAGAGATCATCTCACGTTTTTATTCCTAGGATCAATAATGTCAGCAGATGTTAAGGCTTCCTAGCCAAGTACAGGGAGAGAGAAAGAGAGAAAAAAAAAAAAAGAACATCAAGCATTTCGACAGTCCTCCAATCTGCAGCTCAAAGAATGAAATAAATTAAAAACAAGTTATAAGAGAGTGGGAATATTTGAACTATACAAAACATTTTATTGAGTAACTACATTTTAATTAAGAAACACAACCATATACACCATTCCACAGTCCTTCCAAATCATTCTAAAATAAAATGAAAGCCCAAATGTCAAACTCCTTCACTCATAAACAATTCCTCATCCTTGATAATATTTCTCCACAAAGTTGAAGATACTTTGTTCATTGAAAAAGGATTAAATAGGGCACCTGGGTGGCTCAGTTGGTTGGGCGACTGCCTTCGGCTCAGGTCATGATCCCGGAGACCCGGGATCGAGTCCCACATCAGGCTCCCTGCTGAGCAGGAGGCCTGCTTCTCCCTCTCTCACTCCCCCTGTTTGTGTTCCCTCTCTGGCTGTGTTTCTCTCTGTCAAATAAATAAAATCTTTAAAAAAAAAGTTTAATATAAAAAAATGAAAAAGGATTAAATAGTCTCCCAGTTTTTCAGTGATTAAAGTATCTTCTTATAAAATAAAAATCTTCTTATAAATATCTTCAAGAAAATGTCAATTCCTTTACTAGAGAAAAATTAAATGAATAACTGGATATTCACATGCAAAAAACTGAATCTAGACACTAGCCTCATACCTTTCACAAAAAGTAATTTAAGATCATAAACCTAAATGTAAAACACAGAACTAAAACTTCAAGAAGATAACATAAGAAAAAATCTTGGTGACCTTGGATTGGGCAATGAGTTTTTAGATACAACACCAAAACCATAATCTATAAAAGAAAATTTGATAAGTGAAAGTTCACTGAAATTAAAAGCTTCTACTCCATGAGGACACCGTTAAGAGAATGAAGTCACAGGCTGTGAGAAACTATTTGAAAACATGTATCTGATAAAGAACATATGTCCCCAACATACAAAGAAATCTCAAAACCTAACAGTAAGAAAAGAGACAACCCAATTTAAAAAGGGCAAAAGATCTGAACAGACACCTCATCAAAGAAGATAGGCAGAGGGCAAATAAGCATATGAAAAGATGTTCAACATCCTATGTCTTTAAGAAAATGCAAATTAAAACCACAAAGAGATACTACTACATACTTTCAAGAATGGTTGTGATTCTATCATAATGGCAGAAACACTGACACCACCAAATGCTGCAGAGGATGTGGAGCAACAGGAATGCTCATTTATTCCTCATGGGAATGTAAAATGGTACAGCTACTTTGGAAGACACACAATTTCTTACAGAGCTAAACACAGTCTTACCATATGATCCAACAATCATATTTACCCAAACAAGTTGAGAACCTTTGTCCAGACCTGCACGCAAATGATTATAACAGCTTTATTCATAATTGCCCAACTTGGAAGCAATCAAGATATCCTTCAAATAGATGAATGGATAAAGAAATGATTATTATATCCAGATGAAGGAATATTATAGAGCAATAAAAATAAATGAGCTATCAAGCCACAAAAAGACAATGGGGGAGGAGACCTTAAAAGCATATTGCTTGAGGGTTGCTAGGGGGTGGGGGTTACGGAAAAAATAAAAATTAAAAAAAAAAAGCATATTGCTAAGTGAAAGAAACCAAGCTGAAAAGGCCACATACAATATGATTCCAACTACATGACATTCTCGAAAGGGCAAAACCATGGTGATAATAAACACGATCAGAAGTTTTCAGTGGTTGGGGAGGGAAGGGAAAGAGAGATAAATAAGTGGAGCACAGGGAATTTTTAGGGCAGTAGAACTATTCTGGAGGATGCCACAATGGTGGCTAACAATAAGCATTTGGCAAAACTCATAGAACAGTACAACACAAAGGGAAAACCCTAATGTAGACTATGGAATTTAGTTAATAGATATGTATCAATATTGGTTCATCAGTTGTTACAAATGTACCACACTAATACAAGATATTAACAAAAGGGGAAAACTGAAGGTAGGGAGTATAGGGAACCATATACTTGCTCCTATGATTTTGTGTAAACCTAAAACTGCTCTAAAAAATAAAGCCTATTAGGGGCACCTGGGTGGCTCAGTTGGTTAAGCCACTGCCTTTGGCTCAGGTCATGATCCTGGAGTTCCAGGATCGAGTCCTGCATCGGGGTCCCAGCTCTGCAGGGAGTCTGCTTTTCCCTCTGACCTTCTCCCCTCTCATGCTCTCTCTCACTCACTCACTCTCTCTTTCAAATAAATAAAATATTTTTAAAAACCACAACCTATTAATGAAAAAATTTAAAGAAACTGATTTTTATTTTCAGGCAGTTAACATTTTAGAAAATATACTATAATACTCATGAAATGGAAAACAAGAGAAATTACACTTGAATCCTGAATTTAAGGTGCCTGGTCTACACAGACTTCCCTTTCTGGCAGTATTAGTAATAATAATGATGATGATGAATAGTAGTTACTATACATTTACAAAGTGCCAGGTACTATGTTTCAGATTTTACTCATTTACTACCTTAATCCTCATGTGACCTTATGAGGCAGGTATTGTTATCCTTGGTTTTCAAACAAGGAAGCAGGATCCTTCTCCATTCACTTAGCTAGTACATGGTAAGCAGGCTGACCAACCCCACTATGCATCCCAGACCATAAAGCTACACTGCATTTTACTACAAAGTATACATCCAATCAAATTACATGAATATCTCTCAAGGATTCCAACTTTATCAAATTGAAAAAAATAAGTAAAAATGGGCTTATAACCTAAATTAAAAAAAAATAAACCTATCCATGGCCTACAAATACTTGGCAATACTTTTATGAACTGAAAGCATAATCTCCAATTTTCTGGAAGTAGACTTCCTTTCAATTGGATACCAATGCTTTCACAGCCCAGAAGTCTGCTCAAATCCTCATTTCAAGGGAAAAAAGAGAGGTCACCTTGGTTATGGCAAGTAACAGGCAAAAGGCCATGAGTCCACACCCTGGGCCGAAGGTCAGAAGACCAGAGTTGGAGTCTCAGGGTCCTTGTACCTAACACATCTGTCTCTTGTGACCTCGATTTCAAGAGACTGATAGAGAAAAATCTCTGAGTATATTCCAGTTCTCTGATTCATGGACTTGTTACTTTATAGATTACTAATTCTTATGATGGAGAAAAATAACTCCGTCACAAGGCAGGAACAAACTGTGGTAGAGTGTAGAGTTTCATTCGAATCTAAGCAAGACTTCTTTAGCCTAACATCACCCGTGGGTTTGAGGTTCTGTAGTAGAGCCTCTCTGTCCATAGACCAGTCTTGGAATAGCTGAGCAGTCAGATTAATCAAACTGCATTAGTATCAGCAAGATGAATTCCATCTGGTGTCTCGGATGATTTTAGATAACCGAGGCCCTATGCAAAACAGAGGAAGAGGGGAAGTTTGGCCTTAAGTTCCATTTACAAAGGAATCTCCCTCTCCCTCCCAATGCCCTCCTCAGCTGCCTACTCCCTTGCTTCCCCACTTCACTGGGCATCCATCCCAGGATATTCCTTGAAGTTTCCCATGTGCTACAAATTATTTACCTCTTCTTTTAAAAATGTACTGTCACTACAGCTCTTCTAGGATTTAGAAGGAAAGCAAACAAATTAAGATGCATCAGGAGCACCTGGGTGGCTCAGCTGGTCCTGTAGGCGACTCTGGATTTTAGCTCAGATCATGATCTCAGGATCATGAGATCCAGCCCCACATCCACCAGGCTCCATGCTCAGCAGGGAGTCTGCTTGGGATTCTCTCTCTTCTCATCTCTCTGCCCCTCCCTCTGCTTGTGTTTTCTCTCTCTCGCTCTCTTGAATGAATAAATGAATATAAATAAATGAATGAATATAAATAAATAGCAAATCAATAAAAGGAGTCAGACAGCAGAATAAAATAGCTGAAAGGAACTTAATCTTTCCCGGGCTGTTGCATTTTAAAAATGTTAATATACATAAACCTTCCAAAGGAGGAATTTGGGTAAGTACAAGGAGGTTTTGAGGACTTTAACATTTTTTGATTAGTTCTCAGAAAAGGAAAGCTCTATTCCAGGATATTCTGCCTTATTACCTAGCTCACTTTAGTGGACCAAATCAGAAAAACAAAACCAGATACCATGAAACCGACCAACCCACTTCTGAAAGATGGTCAAGTCAAATCCAAGCCACCCTACAAGATGCCAGGGTATGCGTGTTCTTTAGGCTAACAAATTATCAGTCTAGATCATGTCAAGTATATATTTTATAATAATTATCATATTCCATACTGATAATCAAGGTATCCAAGAATTAAACTAAGATACACTTAGAGAAAGTATTCAAGATATAACCACAATTAATTTTTGTTGCATTGATAAATACACCATGCAAAGAGCAGAAGGTATGTTGACATTATCTTCCATAAGAAATATTTCTTCATTCATTTGAATTTTCTCTGGTTTGGGTCCAAAATGGCAATATTACATAAAAAATGTTTCAAAAGTATTTTATGGCTTCTCTAAAGTCTGCGCAACCCATTATTTTACATTTCTCTAGGTATACCACCTCAGACACACTGAAGAGTGTGTGTGAGTGTGTGTACTTTTCAAACAATCAGATGTTTTGTGCAATTTTCATTTGTATAGCCATAATTAAATATTTGACTGCATTTTCAGTTTCTAGTCTTTTGTTTCCCTAAATGTGCCCTTATTTTACTATTTCAGGAGAATACAAAAGAAAATAATAGAAATAAAATCTTTTTATTTTTCTTCGAAACAATTTCTAGACTCCACAGTAAGATACAGTACCCATAATAAACACTGACCTACAGAGAATGCACATCTAAAAGAAACCAATGGAAAACACACACACACACACACACACAAACACACAGTATCTGGTTTAAAAAACAGCATGCAATTCTCAGATACAAAGTTAAAAGATTAAAAATGAAGAGGAGAAAGTATTAATGCTAGAATCAAAACAAGAATAAATATTATTCTTTGCATGATTCTTTAAAGTTTTACAAGTATATTGATACCCATTATGCCATTTTTTTTCCATTATGCCATTTTGATAAAGCTGCCCTATTTACTAATGGCCAGTACACACACTGCTGTCTTATTAGAGCACAAAGTTAAAAATGATAAGGGTGTTTTTAAAACTTGGAAGTAATGAATATACCTTTTATATAGTCTTGGCTTTTAAACCATTTTAATATTTTACATATTAATAAGCTAAAATTTTAAGAAAGAAAGAATGGAGAAAACAAAAATTGATTTTAAACAGAAACAAACCTAATTGTATCTCAAATACATAACATACCCTTACAGAAGAAAATATAAAAAGAATACAGGTAATCACTGAACACAGCATATGACTTTTATAACCTAATGAGATACATTCCAAGGACAAAAAGAAGTGCAAAAATACCCTAAACTTCCTTTGTCCATGCTGGTATTGATGTAACACTTCTAAACTTTGGGGAAGACATTACTGTTACCTACAAATGAGTAACAACTAATATACTGATGTTGTTAGGACCTAGCTTTTCCTCTGTGGGAGAAAGGAAATTCAGAAACAGAAGAGGCCAAGAAGAAAAAGAATTTGTGATGTTGGATTAGAATTACAGGTATCAGTAAAAGCTTGTGCATGCACGTGTCTGTGTGTGCATGTGTGTGAGTGTGTGTGTGTTTACTTGCTCTGTCCACTAAATGGTTCTAAAGACAGTGATACCCTCATTCTGAAAGCAATGGTATCTTGGTAGCAATAAACAAATCTAGTTCCAAGATGCTCATTTCTGAATATCATGCTCTGCTAAAAGAAACTATGAAATTTTGGAGAAATCACTGATAAATGGTCTGGAGAAGGGAAAATAACAAACTAAGCCTGGGTCTTCTTTCTATGCCAGAGAAAAGGAAAAATATTAAAAAACTGATTGAAAATGTCAGCCTGAAAGGGCTCTCGGTAGTCAATAGAGCATCAAAATGTATAATGATAGGAGTAAATTAAAACATCATTAATTTAAAAAAAAATCCTTGCGTTCATATTACTTTTTTTTAAATGGGGAAAGGGGAGGAAAAATACTTTTTTACAAAAGTAAGCTGACTAATGAGGATGGAAAAACCAAGAGAAATAGACAATCATCATTCCTCAACCACCATAGCAATAATTGATTCTGGAAAGATGTATCTGTGAGCACTAATATCATTAGGTGAACGGTTATTAGGAAACAAGACACTCAGAGACTCAAAGTATCTCCCCACAGATTATGTACTGATTGTCAAGGGGGAAAGATATCTTTACAATGGGGAAATCTAACAGATATACCTGTACCAAATGCTGAAGTTTAGGGTGCCCCTGGTGATGGGTATTAAGGAGGGCACAGACTGCATGGAGCACAGAGTGTTATATGCAAACAATGAATCATGGAACACTACATTAAAAACTAATGATGTACTGTATGGTGACTAACATAACATAATAAAAATAAATTTTTTTAAATGTTGAAGTTTAATATCATCATTAGAACAAACTAACATCTGATATAACATCTGATATTATGCACAACATCACCAGTGGGACGTTCTTGCCAAATACATTTAGCCTAAATATAATTATGAAGTAACATCAGACAAATCCAAATCACGAGACCCTCCAGAGTAACTGGCTTGTGTTCTTCAAAAATATCAATATCATTAAAAAAAAAGAAGAAGAAGGAGAAGGGTAGGAGGAGGAGGAGGAGAAGGCAGCAGCAGTGGCAGCGGCTGGGGGACTGTTCTGAATTAGAGGAGAAAAAAAAACATGACCATCAAAAATCATCGACAAAGCACATGACTGGGACAATTTGGGACATTTCAATATTAGGCTATATAGTAGATAGAAGTATTACATTGCTAAATTTTCTGGACATGATCAGATAGACAGTGAAGTATTTAAGGATGAAATGTCATGTCTGCAACTAACTTTGAAATGCTTCAGTAAGGGGTGCCTGGGTGGCTCAGTCTTTAAGCCTCTGCCTTCAGCTCAGGTCATGATCCCAGAGTCCCGGGATCGAGCCCTGAATCGGGCTCGGCGGGAAGCCTGCTTCTCCCTCTCTCACTCTCCCTGCTTGTGTTCCCTCTCTAGCTGTGTTACTCTCTGTTAAATGAATAAATAAAATCTTAAAAAAAGAAAAGAAATGCTTCAGCAAAACAAAATAAAGCAAATATTTACTTAGAAGAGATAAAGCAAAGGTAGCAAATTATTACCAATTGGTGGCTCCACATGAAAACTTTTTGCAACTTTTCTGTGTATTTGCAATTTTTCAAAATAAAACATCGTTTGGGGAGGGCAGGAACACTTGCAGGAATGGAACACTTTCATGTGTTTTGGCCCCAGATCTCCATAGTCCATGTTATTCAGGTGGGACCCAAACCTAATGGGGTGCCTATAAACAGGTGCAGTGCAGTGCCTGTGGGGGTGCTGAAGTGGGAGGGAGCTGGGAGAGCCTCTGCAAAGGTCTCTGGAATGTGGCACTTGACTGGAACACTGTCCCTTCTTTACTGTGGCCTTCAAAGCCCTATATTATCTGCCCACCTCAGTTCTCGATCCCTACCTCTCCTGCCCTTACATGTTCCTCCTTTTTCTATTCAGCATAGCTATCAAGCTCCTCTCACCTTGGACTTGTGTTCTCTGTGTCCTCTGCTTGAGGAACTCTGCCTCCAGGTCCTTGTGTGTGACAGTCTTCACATCATGTAGGTCTTGGCCTGGGGTCCTGCCCTGCCCGGGGAGTCCTTCCCTGACACCAGTAGTTCTGGAACAGCCCTTCATTTCCACATGGGTTCTCAGGGCATCTTGCTTAGAGTTGTTCTTTATGCACTTACCCCCAAGCACAAGTCAGACATTTTACATATGCATTTATTTATCAGTTTGTTCTCTCTTCTCTCTTGAGAGGGCCTTGTCTCTCTCAGCCACTGTTGTAACCCAGGCCCCTGATCAGTGCCTAAGGTACTCTGTAAACACTTATGGACTTAATGGACCCAGGTGCTAAAACACTGCATAACCCTATGGAGTAAATGTGCATTGCTTCCCCTGCAATCTCTGCATTTAGAACGGAACATATATACGCAAAATCAGAGACTTCAACTCAATAGCCTCTCTCATATTTCTTTGAAAAGACAATTTCAAGATAACCTGAATCAATGCTCTTGGGTTTTCTAGTGAAACAAAACTATATTTGCAAACAATCATGAATCAAAGCAAACTGGACTTCCCCCTCCTCGTGAGGCTAAATGAGTGAAGGGATGGAACTGCTGCTTCATTTGCCCCCAGCGCTCCACTTCCCAGCCAGAGGAAAGCTGCAGACAATCAGAGGTGGGAACTTAGTCTGTCTTTCCACTTCATTAAATCATAGACCATTTTTACATGTGAGCTGCCAGGTTATAAATCATGTGAGACAGAATGAGAGCTAATTAAAGGATCAGCTGAGCATATAATTTTGAATTCCTAGGCATCCAAAAACCAAGATTGACAATAAATGTGATAAAACCCAGAATCATTTGTTAACTAATAAAGCAAGAGTTTTCAAGCTGCCAACCTGCTAAGCCACATTTTCATACATAAAAGAATCTATACTGAATATAACTCTTATAGGGTAATAAACTTTCAGTCATTTTCCTAGAGTATTTCATTAAAATATACTTAGATTTTATTTATTTATTTATTTTGCTAATGATTACGAGGTCAAAAAAATATGAGTGAATTGTGTTCTCATTTCAGATTGAAGTTCACTCCTGAGGTAGGAAACATTGTTAATTGGTATTTCATAGCATATTTCTTCCAAAGCATGTTCAGGTAAAGCAGGTTAGTAGAAAGAAATTCAGTTTGTCAAGAGGGAAAATGAAAATGGAGTTTGACCAAGATGGCCAAGGTCACTGAACAAGTCAGTAATTGTTCTGAGACCAGAACCTGAAGAGAAAGCTGACTCACTGTGGTTTCCCTCCTCCAAATACACCGCTTCATCTAAAAGGTATTCTGAGGATATTCAAGTTTATGCATCTTATATTTGCATTCCTCATAATGAGGAAGTTTCACATTAGGAAAAAACTATCTTACTTAGACACTATAATAAATGTAAGACAATTTTCCGTCTTTTAAAAATCCTGATAGTTATAAAATAGAGCTTGAGATCTAACATGTTGAGACAGCACAGTCAGAGATAAATACTAGGTTATAGTTTTTAGAGAAAGGTACTACTTTCTATCATTACCATAATTTAACAACCTGAAAAATAAGGTGCATCTTCAGAGTTCTTAAATTATTAGAATTTTATCAAATTTAATATTCTCAGAATCCCAGCTAAATGAAATGAAAATTTTACATATTAAATATATCCACAGCCCATTTACCAATTCTTTATAAAGAAAAATCGCCAATATTTTCAGTTCAAGTCCCGGGGTAGAAAAATAAGAGTTTCCCTCTGTGAAGTCAGAGGTGAAAAAGGTGGGAATTAGTGAGTTACCTGGATCAAGTCTCCAAAGCTGTGCCTGTTTCTAAATCTTCCTTCCACATAACATGATACATACTTCTGGGATCAAGTAGAGGACATGCAACAACCATAAAGATAGCCCAGAGCCCAGAGGAATGCCTGGCCCCTCCCTAATCTTACGGAGTGAGCGTGAAGCACGGCTCACGGCACCGGGGCCCCAGTATGTGCAAACCAAGAAAACCTGAACAAGCCCTGCTTGCACAGTAGATTGGTCTTTTTACCCCTCATACCCAAATCTTCACGTACACACAAGGCTTCACTTCTGATCCCATGGAAAGTGTGGTTATTATCCTCAGCTACATAATCCTCCAGTATCACAGGCTTCCATCCCCTCTACAACTCTAAAGGAAAGCTTACTGCACTGACATTTCCAAAAGAAGATTTTCTCAGGAAAAGGAAAGCACACACTTCTATGGGATGCGATGCAAAGCTATATATAGATAGATACATAAATATCTATATGGCTGGATCTACAAGCAGGAAATAGCAAAGAAGAATACTGGAAACTTCACAATTTCTCTAGTCTGTCATATTGGAGCACTATACACTCTTCCTAAGAAAAGAATCAGTAATTTGACACTTGTTTTCATGGCCAGAATCATGAAAGGGGAAATTAATTTATATGAAACTACATTTAAGATTTTTTTGCTTAAAAGAAAAAATAAGATGAATAAGAGACTAAGAGTTAAATAGGAATTATTATTATTATTATTATAAACAACAACAAAAAATGGCTTTAGGCTGCTTCTAGCAAAGGTTCACGTGAAAGTCCTTTCAGTTTTAGTGCTATGTGCTCTATCCTAATTCAAAGAACACAGGATACGGGCACCTGGGTGGCTCAGTTGGTTAAGCGACTGCCTTCAGCTCAGGTCATGATCCTGGACACCTGGGATCGAGTCCCACATGGGGCTCCCTGCTCGGCAGGAAGGCTGCTTCTCCCTCTCTCACTCCCCTTGCTTGTGTTCCCTCTCTTGCTGTGTTTCTCTCTTTCAAATAAATAAAATCTTAAAAAAAAAAAACCCAAAGAACACAGGATACTATAAACCATTTGGAAGAGGAAAACGATCTAGGACTGGCATTCATACCTGGGTTCTTTCTGAAGAACTTTCCTGAAGAAGATTAATTCCAAACTCTGGAAGAGAACTACTTAGTTGAGGTCAACATCCTCTTACTCATACTTGAGAATTCTTTTGGGACTTATTTCTTTTTTTAAGATTTTATTTATTTATTTGTCAGAGAGAGAGAGAGAGAGAGAGAGAGAGAGAGAGAGGGAGAGAAAGCACAAGCAGGGGGAGTACACGCAGAGCGAGAAGCACACTCCCTGCTGAGCAAGGAACCTGATGTGGGACTCAATTCCAGGACCCTGGAATCATGACCTGAGCCGAAGGCAGACACTGAACCAACTGAGACACCCAGGTGTCCCTCTTTTGGGACTTACTAAGGACTAGCTATAAAGCTATAGCCACTGAGCTATCCAATGAATCCCAGGTCTGTTGCTTCCACTAACTTTCCTACACTATCCCAGTGGACTTTATCAAAGAGAACTGTGCACAGATGGAGTCTTTCCTATCACCCAAACCAACTTTGAGCTCTTTCCCATGAATTTTCGTTAGTCAATGAACTAGAAAATTTTCCAGTCAATGGATCACAAAAGAAATGGCCTTTCTTGACCAGAAAATGAATACTATCCTTATTCTAAAGTTACTTTTAAATATAATATTCTATTTTATAATGTTATGGTACTGTTTGAAATGATATAAGGTAAAACACAAAAATGGACATTTTGTGATAAGTGTCTCTGCTTAGTTCAATTCTTTATCAGTGAGATTTTTCACAGATGCTAAAAAAAAATCTAAGTGTTTCAGATTGCTGTTAGGGTCCCAAAGGGAAAGAAATACAATATTCAAATTGGGAAAATGTGAAGAGTTTATTTTTAGAGGACTCTTTACAAGTGTAGAGTCAGATGTAGAGGAACCAGAAGGATACACAGGAACCAGGGCTCTGAGTGGGGATGGTGTTAGGACCCCTAGAGAAGTCAGTTCCAGAGAAGTCAGGAACCAGTCCACCTAAACCTGGAGAGTAGAAAAGATCATGAGGGAGGCCATGTTGAGAGAGGTAGTAACCAACACAGGACAGTCAGCCTATAATACCCTTTCTCCAGGCTAGGGGCCAGGAAATAAACACTTTGATCTCATGCTTCTCCTTTCCTATCTTCTGCCAGCATTTTCCATTAACTAAACTCAAACTGTAAGACAGAAGGCAAGGGATTCCATCAATGTAGTCCATACAAGTCAGCCTCCTAGAGCACAGAATTGAGTTGACAAAGATTAACATGGACCCAGAGGGACAAATGAAAGATATCCACAGGCAGAAAGAGACCACACAACGCTTCCTTTCTAATATTAGATTAGATTATATATATATTTTTCAAAATATACAGAATCAAGTATTCTCGTGGGACAGGAACAAATGCAAGGTCCCCAGCACAGTTGATCTTGTCCCCCACGGTCCCTAAAATAAGCACATAAGCACTAAAATACAAAGCACTTTTTTTTTTAAAGATTTTATTTATTTGACAGAGAGAAACACAGCCAAAGAAGGAACACAAGCAGGAGGAGTGAAAGAGGGAGAAGCAGGCTTCCTGTTGAGCAGGGAGCCCGATGCGGGACTCGATCCCAGGTCTCCGGGATCATGACCTGAGCCGAAGGCAGTCACTTAATCAACTGAGCCACCCAGGAGACCCAAAGCACTATCTTGCTGAGTAAGAAAGTGTGGCTCATTTCTTGCCATACCAGGTAAAACCCTTATTCAGGAAGATTTTGACAAGGTCCTCTGAACATGATGCAAAGAAGTTTAGATTGTCTATGTGCAAAATGGAACCATAGAAGTTCTTTGATCAGAGAAATGCCATGATTGTATCTTTGTTTAGAAAAATTTCTTTGATGGCATTATGACATTGAGATTAGAAGACCACACGAATGAAAGTAGGAGACCACACAGAAAGCCATTACAATCTTCCAGGAGAAACAAGTTCAGTATTGTCATTTTGTGGTTATATTTTTAAAAATCCCTGGTGTCTAATACTTTGTGATATATATGGAATGACACAAAATTTGTTCTTTCAACTTTGAAGTTTCTATATCCTTTCATATATTTCTCTTGCTTCTTGAATCCCAGGACCTGTCATTCACCAGCTCCTACTGAGTTTAACTTTTTAAATCTTTTTTTTTTTAAGATTTTATTTATTTGACAGAGAGAAACATAGCCAGAGGGAACACAAGCAGGGGGAGTGAGAGAGGGAGAAGCAGGCTTCCCGCTGAGCAGAGAGCCCGACGCAGGACTCGATCCCAGGTCTCCAGGATCATGACCTGAGCCGCAGGCAGTCGCCCAACCAACTGAGCCACCCAGGTGCCTCTGAGTTTAACTTTTTAACATCTCTAGAACCTACCTCTTCTCTCTGACAATGCTTTGATAGAGACCACATTTATCACATAAAATAACATTTCTCAAACTATGTACAGACTCTTCCTGACGATTCCATGAAAAAGAATTGTTTTCTTGACAAATACTTTGGGGAAATCCTGAGATAAACAAATTTAAATACTTTATTTATATGACTTGTGAATTCCTAGAGAGGGGGACCAGAGGCAGCAGTTCTCCCTTTTCATAGAAAACTTAGGGACATCTCCAGGGCCAGTGGTGCACCTCAGAATATAGATTGCAAAATGCTGACATGGACAAACTAAGGTTTTTCTTTTATTTCAGTAAATCTTCATTGAGTCTGCTGACTTTTCTGTATTTATTGTCCTGAGGAAAGAGATTACATAGCATAAAGCAGAAAGAAGGTAAGCACTACCTGCATTTTGAGTTTCAAGCATTTAAAGAACTCATGGGCAACAGATTTAGAAGAATATGATGAGTAAGAGCAAAGCTTCCTACATTCAGACTAAATAAAATGGAAAGGGAAACAGTTAAAAAGTAATTGCAGAAACTTTTTACTTAAGTGAGTACCTGGAAAGGGGGCCCAGGTCCCAGCCCACTCACCAGCCTTGCGCTGAACCCTGATGGAAGGAAAGGTAAAAGAAACCCTAGGAGCTTTGGTGGATCTAAAAAGTTTGGGAATCTGTACCTTCCTGGGAATATGGAGCCCTGAGAATAAATTATGACTTTGTAAATAAATGGCTGAAATGTACTATATCTATGTCTACATAGGGGTTTCTTAATATCAGTAACATTAACATTTTAGTCTCCAAAAATCTTTGTTTGTAAGGACTATCCTGTGCTTTATAGGATGTTTAACAGCATTGCTAGCCTGTATCCACTAGATACCAGGAACATAATGCCCTTCCCCACTTGGGCCAATCAAAATGTTTCTAGACAAAACTGAATGCCTCTGGGGTAGGGGCGTGGGGGGGGGGGAATCTCAGTTGAAAACAACTAACCTAGGTAGATAGTGTCCTAGCCAACTTCAACCATTTCCTTCTGGCATAGTATATGTTGCAAATAGGTGAATGAAACATTCTGGAGGTTCTACAGCAACCTGCATGGATGATGTGTTAGAATCAGATGGGATAGAAAAAAAAAAAAAAATCAATGGCTGCAGAAGCCAGATAAGTCTGATCACTCCCAAGGACAAAATGGTACACTCCTCGAGGATACCGCCACATCCTATCTGTACTGGTTAAGAACAAGGATGCTGGTACGCTAACTAACCATGTTCAAGTCCCAGCTCTAGGTTTTAAGAGCTGTGTGACTGGCAAATCACCCAACTTTCTGGGCCTGTTTCCTTATTTATAAGATGGGGATCATAACAACATATACCATATAGGGTTTCTATAGTAATTAAATTAGTTCAAATTTGTAAAGGACCTGCTGTTTACATAACTAAGTTTTGAATGAGTAGTGGCTTTCCATGTATATAAACACTCCCTGGTCTTAGATATAAGTTAGAGAAGTCGAGTACAACCCTGAATCATGTAGCTAAGTTTCTACCATCAGATCAAATGAGGCTCACAACGGAAACTGAAATTCCAAGAAGAAATGGAGTTATTTTCACATTACCAACTTGTGTTTAGAAACTTCTTACTATGTCAGTCTCTTTGCATCCAGTCTCTATCCATCCCTGTGTGTCTTCATACCACCACTGTGATCATCCTTTAAATCTCAGCCCTGACTGGACAACAGGCATCTGATCAGTCATGGTCACACAGAGATTCCCTAAGAGTTCAAGGCTCTACGGTGGAGGGTATGGCACCAAAGTTCATTGCATTTCTGTGTAAAATTTTAGTTGAAAAAGTGATCTACGCTCCTTAAAGAACATTTGAAAATCCTTGGCGCACAGAGAATCCACCAGATGGCAGTCAAGCCCACCCATGACCAGCCCCTGCTCATCCTGCCAGCTGTTGATGGACACAGTCCCAGGATCCAGATGAAAAAAACCACTGGCAGAGAGCACGGGGTTCTATTAACTTCGTAGTTTTATACATGCTAGTTCAGCTGCTTGGAACACCTTTCTCTGTCTCCTACAGATGTGATGTCAATGAAGGGATCTTTTGCTGGGAAGTATGCTCAGATTTGCATCTTTAAAAGAAAAACTCATGGACTGGAGGCCTCTCCTCTGGTACTGTGGGCCCTGCTTCACATGCTGTAGGATTTTTTGTCAAGGCTGGGGATCCCTATAAAATACGTCGTTCCCCAAACATATCACACTCCCTCACAACATACGGCCACAGCCCTGGAGTGCCTCAGAGATACAGCCCAGTCTTGGAAAGAAATCAACCTTTCTTTTCTTTTCAATTTTTCAATTTTTATTTTTTATTTTAAATTTTATTTTATTTTTTCAGTGTTCCAAGATTCATTGTTTATGCACCACACCCAGTCCTCCATGCAATATCCACCACCAGGCTCACCCATCCCTCCATCCCTCTCCTTTCCAAAACCCTGTTTGTTTCTCAGAGTCCACAGTCTCTTATGCTCCATCTCCCCCTCTGATTTATCCCAATT
The DNA here is from genome assembly GCA_004023965.1 of Spilogale gracilis. NCBI lineage: Eukaryota > Metazoa > Chordata > Mammalia > Carnivora > Mephitidae > Spilogale > Spilogale gracilis. Next base: position 59,311 of record PITA01001062.1, on the reverse strand, counting down.
CACTTTTCCTTTCCTTCTCCTAATGTTATTCCTTATGCTCCACAAGTAAGTGAAACCATGTGATACTTGACTTTCTCTGCTTGGCTTACTTCACTCAGCATAATCTCCTGCAGTCCCATCCCTGTTGATACAAAAGTTGGGTATTCATCCTTTCTGACGGAGGTGTATACATTCATTCATATAATGTGAACAATATTCCATTGTATATATGGACCATATCTTCTTTATCCATTTGTCTGTTGAAGGACATCTTGGCTCTTCCCACAATGTGGCTATTGTGGCCATTGCTGCTGTGAACACTGGGGTACATACGGTCCTTCTTTTCACTACATCTGTATCTTCATCTCTCTTTCTTTTCTAGCTCCCTGCTAACCCTTCTCCTCTCAGGCCGGGGGAGTGCACAGGCCCAGCTACTGGCTTGGAAAGGGAAAACAAGTACACACCCAGAGGAAAAGAAACTGTCTCACAGGGAATCATGATTCCACCTGTGTAGGTATCTCAGAGGAATCGCCCCTTCTTTCTTCATATTTTTCATGAATAAGTGTAGTTTTATGATCAGAAGAATACAGTACTACTAAAAAACGTCCAGTCGGGACCCATGTTTATGTTGAAGCTCCAGTATGCGGGTTAAACTCTAGTGCAGGTATATGATACATAGCAGTAGCTTGCTTTTCCAGATCTTCAACGCGGTTTATGCTGGGATCAAAACGTTGCTATTTCCTCAAAAGGGTCACCATTCACTGTCTTCACACATGCAGCCATGTTCATACCCTTTCAGTTCAATGCCACAGCCCTGCAGATCACCCTCTCTTCTGTCCCATTTGGCAGCCAGCCTCAGGACTGCTGCTGGTTTTCCATCTGTCAAACTCAATCTATCTTCAAAAGAGAGGCAGGGCCTGGAGAGCAGCCTGAGCAAAAAATGAAGGCAGACTGATTTCACTCTGAATTCGGTCTTCTTTGAGGGAAGGAGGAGTCCTAATAAAATGGAAAATTCCCTAACAGGGACTTGCTTCCCGGCCCTGCCAGAGTCTGGCTAGAACGGAGCTTCTAGCCTGGGAGACAGCAATCCCACATGGTGAAGAGCTTTTACACCTGTTCCTTGCCCAGCTGTGAAGATTTCTCTTGACATGCGGCAAGAGGGTCAAGGGAGGTAGCAGCGTGCCCACAATCCTTCTTACAGCAGATTGATCCAGAGAAGAGAGCTGATCTGCCCAAGCCGATTAGACAGAATGGAACATGCCTATATAACTTCCATAAAACTGGAACCAATTGAAATGAGCTCTTTCATTTGCTAGTTTTATTAGCTAGGGTAAGGCATTTAACCTCTTTGGACTAATTTCTTTGTGGAAAGAAGAGTCTGAACTGGATGATGTTTAAATCTCCTTTCTACTCTTGCATTATGGTTTTTGTGATGAAGGTGAGTTCTAGAGTCAGCCTGGGTTCAATATCATGTTTTGTCAGTAACTAGTCTTATGACCCAGAAAATTCCTCAATTACTTAAGCATCAGTTCCATCATGTGTAAAATGGGGATGATGATAATGCCTATCTTGTTATTAAACTTTATAATACATGTTAAGTGCTTAAAACACTACCACACAGCAAAGCAGCTTATGGCCTTTGGTTCCTATTGTTATTGCTGTTATTTCTATATGAGACATAATTTGAAATTAAATAACAGGAAGGAAGGAAAGGAAAGGAAAGGAAAGGAAAGGAAAGGAAAGGAAAGGAAAGGAAAGGAAAGAAGGAAGCCAAGGTGAAAACATAACTTTTTTTAGTCAAAGGAATGCTTTCAATAGGAAGATCAATCTATTTGGCTTACCATTAGTTCAAAAAGGTGGGGGGAAGGGCAGACAAAGAGCCAGTATGACCCTCCAGACACATAAAAATGCACAGGATGTTTAATTCTGACCTTAAAAAAAAGAGAAGGTAACACTATTGATCCCAAGCTCTATTACTCTCAGAACCTCAATAAAAATCTAGTAACAAAGGATTTTCCAAATACCAGTAGCACTGGACAAAATCATAACTCTCCAATGAATGATCAACTAGTCAACTTGGAGAACCATGTTAAGACTTAATTTTTCCTTTGCTTTTCTTTGTGACCTTGTCTTGGTGACGTGTACCATATTCCTATACCAAGGTTGTTCCTTCCATCAAACATCAAGAACATAATGCTCACTACTCCAACACCACACAAAATTGATTATCCCAAATCCAAATGATTTTCTCAATCCAGAGCCTACTTGAACACCTCTAAAGGTGGTAATGTTTTAAGACTCTCAAAAGACTCTCAAATTCTAAAATAGAATACTTTTCTCTCTATAGATGGTGTTCTCTGGTAGAAACTTAGGACATAAATTTACTCAAATATAGAGCCTTATCCCAGTTCAATTCTTTGGTGAGTCAATGATCTGACCGGGTAGGATGCAATGAATGGAAGAAAGTGACAGAATATAAGACAGGTAAAAGATGAAAATAAGTGAATAAATCAGCGACTGCATAATGAATGGGGCAGAATATAATGCCACCCTCAAGAGATGTATCAATTGGCTGCAGTCAGTGAAGGCAGCTGACCCAGCGTACTTCAGCCAGAACAAAAATGTCATTCTGTCTATACAGGTGAAAGCAAGTGTCAGGGAAAGTGATGGGGCCAGGGATCAAAGATAAACTCATTTTTCACATCATATTTGTGAAGGCTTGCAGCTCTTGTTCTTTTTTCTGGGCTTGTAGGTACAGAGCCACATGTACACAAATGACCCTCTCAGATGGTCACACCAGGAAACTGGCAAGAGTTTCCCTATTTGGGGATCCTAGGGAACTCCTAAGGAATGCAAGAAGTCAATCATCTATAATCCCGTATTTACAACTTGATATCAGGTGCCCTAGAAAGTATGTTTAGAGTGATCTTGGACATCTCAGAAGAAAATGAGTCCCTACTGTCTGTCCCTTTAAACTATCATGGCACTTTTGACAGCCATCATGTCCTGTGGCTTCCAGGACTTTTTCAAAGCCAACTGGTTCTTCTGCAAGATGATGAAAGACAAAGGGAATATTTCAAAGATCCTCTTCTGAGGCGGTGTTCTCTCCTCTTGACATACTTGCACATGGTACTGACATCCAGTTGTGGAAAGTCACCTGAGACGAGTCACTGACTTGCTGACTATCAAAGCAGTAATTTGTGCATGGTTATGTCCCAAATTTTGTGCTATTCGGTTACTTTTATGTTTATACTTTAAAACCGTGTTCTTGTAAAATACCTAGCATACCTATTTTCAAAATTTGAAACTTAAGAGGCTCCAACAGCCTTAGGATTCTAAAGTCATCTCAGAAACAGAAGTTCAGAATTAATCGAAATCATCCTAATCACTCGGATGTTTAATCAGAGAGACTGCCCTCTTGTCCTGCTACATTTACATATTCTTAAGTGGGAATCTGCTGCTACATGGCAATATCAGGAAGGAGTTTTCTCAGGAGCTAACTTATAAAGCCTTTAAATAAGATGAACATTCCATATCCTGCTTACCCATTTGCGGGGTTCTATATAACCCTTCAAAATGCTTGGGAGGAAAACTGGTTCTGTTTTATTTCACATATAGGTCCAAGGTGGAGCCTAAGATTCTGCACTTTTTTAACAAGCTTCCAAGTGACGCCCATGTGGCCTGTCCCTGGGCCAATCCTAGGCATTTGAGAATCCATGTTCCCGGGCGAGGCCCCAGTCCTGCTCTGCCACTACTGAGCTGTGCCGCCTTGGGCACATCAGGGAGCTTCTCAGTGCTTCCATTTCCTTTTCTATAAAACCAGACAAGAAATAAAGGCCCTTAGTGACTTCAGGGAGTGAAGAGAATGTGGATGAATAACTTTAGGTGTAAGAATTATGAAGAAAGTTTTAGAAGCTACTCAATTAAGACTTTCAAATCACGGAAGGACATAAAAATAACTGCTCCTGAAACCAGCCAACTGGATGCCATTTCTTTGGCTTCACACTGCTGTTCTAAGTGGTGGCTCTGGGACCAGGCTCCAGCTGATTACCTGGCCTTCCGCACAGAGTTATTTCTGAACGGCCTCTGGACTACACCCTGCACAGTGGCAGAGTCCTCTGGGAAATTCTTCTTCCCAAGTCCCAAGTTCCATTAAAACTGTCTCAAGACACTAAGTTATTAAATTAAATCACTGAGAGGAATAGAAGATAATTTTCCATGCCTACATAATTTATAATTTATATAATTCTCTTTACTAAAACTTACCAACTGCTACCTGTCATTTTACCATGACAAAGGTGAGAGTGGGTCAAAATAAACTCCTTGCCCACTACCACAAGAATAATTAATGGTGGAAACAGGACTGGAAGCAGTGTACTTAAGTCCCTGTTGAGTCTGACTGCTTCTGCCACATTGGGAGAGACATTCTCCTAACCTCTTCCTTCTCCCCAAGTTCCTTGAAAGTCACCTGCAGCCATTCTCTGTTTTGTTTTTATTTTAAATTTTTTTTATTTTTTTTAAATTTTTTTTAAAGATTTTATTTATTTGACAGAGAGAAACACAGCCAGAGAGGGAACACAAGCAGGGGGAGTGAGAGAGGGAGAAGCAGGCCTCCCGCCGAGCAGGCAGCCCAATGTGGGACTCGATTCCGGGATCATGACCTGAGTTGAAGGTAGTTGCCCAACCAACTGAGCCACCCCAGGCGCCCCCACCCCCGTTCTCTGTTTTTTAGCAGCAGATGGTAGTGGTGCCACTGGACCAGAACAATACTGAACCACAGGAAGAGGAAACAATCACAGGAGTAAGGAAGAAGCATTCCTCATAAATGAAGTAGAAGGGGCTGGAATCAAGAAACGTGTAGCTTTGGTAGCAGGTCATTCCCCCATCTGTCCCTCAGAGGAGGCTCAGGAAAGAATAACAAATACTTCCCAGGTTTCCAGATGCTCAGAGGTGCTGTTATCTATTTTAATCTGCTTTCAACAGAACATCTTTTGGAAGTACACTTCAACAAAGAGGCCACCCTAGAACTAGGGTAATTGCTTGTCATATGATTAGGAAGAGCCTGGATGCAGGGTCCATGATGGCACACAAGCTCTAGAAAGAAGACCATAGGCAAGAGGCAAGATCTGGACCTCGAAGGAGGAATGGCACAAGAAAGGAGCCAGCTTGGATGCAGACTGATCAGGTGTGAAAAAGTGGGTCCCAAGCAAGGAATGAATTATGGAGATGTGTGAAGAGAAATGGGCTCAGGGCAGACTTATTGTGCTCCATCTCCACTCTGCTAGCAGGCTGCACAGAGTCTCCAAGGGGCAGATTTACTCAGGATTGAAATTTTACATCCAGGGACGCTATCTCAAATAATCTAATTTGGTGAGAGGAGAAAATCACATCTCGTAAAACTATCATTCTTTTTCAAAAGCCCATATAAAAGTTTACAGGCTGTTGAGGTCTCAAGCCATAGCATGAGCTTCTATTATAGGTGATACGGAGACAACAGACTTCAAGATGAAATTATTTTAATAAGCAGTGTTACTACTCAGTATATGTGATTTGCTCTTTACAACCTGAACTTCATAAATTTTTATAAGGTGTCTATTACTGTCAGGCTTCGATGCTGCTGTGTCATTGTTGCTCAAAGCTTCCTCAAATAAAAGAATCTTGGCTGGATGTGATGCATTATATGATATTAAGACAGACGACCCCACACCCACTTCCTGTGTCTCCTCAGTAACATTCGTGTCTTCCATGCAAATGTTAAAATAAATCTATTCCCCATCACTCTGAAGGGGGTTGCTCTTTTGGCTACTGCCCATGCGAGAGCAGAATGCCTCAGCAGGAAGGGACCTTGATTATCCTCTACTGATTCTCAATGGAGGAGAAATGATGTGTGTGAGCACAATATAATCATGCCAAGAAAACTTCTTCAGGACTTGTGTGTGGGTGTCTTTCAGAAGTTGGAGGAAAAAGGAAAATAAAGAGAGACAGAGGACTATTTCCAAATAATCGTTATCATTTTCCAAGGGCTCATTATGTTTCTGTCTTTGCATCCTCAAGGTCTGGAACATTCTGTCCACTTTTCAGGAGAGGCATCTTTAGCCTTGAGAGGTTTATAATTTTCCCAAAGCTATATAACCTGAACTCCACCCAGGTGTGTCAGATCACAGAGAATACAATGTCACCTCCTGACATTGCTTCTCCTCATTGTTCTGGATTCTTGGTTACCCAGGAGAATACCAAGCAGAGGCAGAGGACCTCAGGAAACCTTAGAAGGGAAAAGAGATCAGGAATCACAGTATTTCAGAATAAGCCCCTATAAGCTGTCTGGACTAACTCCTCACTTTACTGGAAGAAACCATGAGGTGCTTAGAGAACTTTTGGGGTCACAAAGCTAGTTAACAGCAGGAGCAGGATTTCCTCCTCATCCTACTAGTAATGCTGCCAAAGGCAACATTATCTATCTAGTTGGGCTGATGAAGGGGTTGCCCAAGATGTGGTCTTCCCTTCTCCAATTCTGGGTGTTTTTTTCACCTCACTCTCTTCACTAGTTTTCCCCTGAAATAGAATGAATGGAATAGGTAATTAGGATGTGATTTAAAATGGAAAGGCAGGATTAGGAGGAGAAATAATATTCCAGTATATTTCCTCCTTGAGGATCAAAGTCATCCCAAGTATTTCTTTAGGGGAAGGGGTATGATGGGAGGAGAAATCAAATATTTAGCTAACAAACGTCAGCTTTTACTATTTGCCAGATACTGGATAAGCACTGACCAGATGAATCAGTCAAAGGGCTCTGCTCTCAGAGAGCTCAAGTCTTGTGAAAAAAATTAGTACAATCAGTACAAACCTGATCGTCACAATCTAATAGTGCAGGCACCACAGAGGAAACAGAAGAAGTGATATGAAAAGGTTAGCCATGGGGCACCTGGGTGGCTCGGTTGGTTAAGCAACTGCCTTCGGCTCAGGTCATGATCCCGGTCCCACATCGGGCTCCCTGCTCGGCAGGAAGCTTGCTTCTCCCTCTCTCACTCCCCCTGCTTGTGTTCTCTCTCTGGCTGTGTTTCTCTCTGTCAAATAAATAAAATCTTTAAAAAAAAAAAAAAAGAAAGAAAGAAGGAAGGAAGGAAGGAAGGAAGGAAGGAGGGAAGGAAAGAGAAAGAAAGAAAGAGAGAGAGAGAGAGAGAGAGAGAGAGAGAGAGAGAAAGAAAGAAAGAAAGAAAGAAAGAAAGAAAGAAAGAAAGAAAGAAAGAAAGAAAGAAAGAAAGAAAAGGTTAGCCAGGAGTTTAGCTCAGGACGAGAAGTATGCAAGGCAGCCTTTGGGACATCATCAAAGATGCAGAAAAGCAACTGCAGAACTCTGGCTAAGGGAGGACACGCTGGGATTTTTGCCTTTTGGCTGTTGAATGAGTTGACGTTTTGGCACAAGATAGGTGCTCAAGTGTAACGTGCTTAAAAAGCTAGGGGGAAAGAGGAGGTAATTATTCTTTCATCTTTTAAGGAGTCTGGAAACGCCTACCTCTTCACCTATTTTTTCTTATACCTAGTTTTCTTACCTGTCCCCCTCCCCTGCCTATGGCCACTCCTCAAATTATTTTATCAATAATGCCAAAAAGCAGGGATGCCTGGGTGGCTTGGTTGGTTAAGTGGCTGCCTTTGGCTCTGGTCATGATCTCAGGGTCCTGGGATCAAGTCCCACATCGGGCTCCTTGCTCAGCAGGGGGAGCCTACTTCTCCCTGTCTGTCTCTTCCCCTGCTTGGGTGCTCTCGCTCTCGCTCTCTCTCTCTCTGACAAATAAATAAGTAATATTTAAAACAAAATAATAATGCCAAAAAGCTGATACATTACAGTAATCAGCCAAGTTGAATTTCCACTCAGTCTTGGAATCCCTTATATGCTGTTTCTGGTGGCCGATTCTCTGGCACATACTTTTCTCTGGAGCAAGTGTGAAACTTCAAGGCAACTATTGAATAGTATGAATCATTAGAAAATTACCTCTCATATTGAACTGAAATCTGCCTCCCTCCAATCCCACCCACTGAATCTAATTGTGCCTGCTGGAACTTCAGAAAAATGAATCTACTTCTTTGTCCACATGTCATCCCTTTGAGTGTTCGTAGGCAGCTTCCATGTCAGTTCAAAGCCCTCTTATCTTGCACCAGATGGTGAAGCATGTGCTGTGCCCTGTTGCTAAAGGAAGTTAAGCAATGGCAGCATGGCAGTGGGGAGACTTATGAAAATTTTGCTTTGTGTCTTTCCTCACGCTAGGCTGCTTCAAGTGGCTTCAAACAGTGCTGGAATCATGTTCGTAGTTCACATTATCCTATGGTCATAACGAGGCTTCACAGAAACAAAGAGTAGGCTGGTCTGAGAGACCTTTGGGATAGCACAATCTTCTCAACTAAGCACAGGCTCCAGAGAGGATTAAAAATCCATCCCATGGAGGGTCTCTCCAACAAGCACCATTATTAGCCCTATGGAATAGTTCAGATGTTTTCCTTAAAATGCTTTTCCTAACATTAGAAAAATAAACTTGCCATGTCACCAGTAATCATCTCTTGAAAAGATCTATAAAGTTTGACACTGCTATCGCCTCTATGCATAATTCCCTCTCACACTTAATTTGATTAGTGATATCAATTTCCAGGTAGATATGCCTTTTTGCCAGTCACCCGATCTCACCAACCCCTGCTCCCTTTGGTTACGAGGGAGCCTTCCTTGTTGTCGAAGAAAGAGGTTAACATCTAAAGAACTGTGTCAGGTTTAATATAAGGTTCCATCAGAACAGGAACATGCAATGAGATGTCAAACTACTGAATTTTATGCCACCTTACCCTCAATCAATCTCTGAAGTTTTATAGATAAAGGTTCATTTAACAAGATAGAATGGCATAAACAATGAATCTTGGAACACTGGAAAAATAAAATAATGTAATAAAAAATAAAAAAGAAATAAAAAAAAGAAATGTACACTGACCCCCCCCAAAAAGAACACTATTGCTCAGATTTTGAAACAACCAATGACAAAGTTGTTCACAATATAACACTTTATCATTTTTAATGTCATTTTTTTCATTATTTTCTAAAGGAAAACTAAAACTCCTCTAATTTACATTTTTAAATGGGTCTATACTTTTGGGAGACAGAACTGTTACACATACACAATAATGATCTTGCTATAATTCTTGATAATTCAGAAATGTGATCTCAAGAATTCAAATATTTCTCTTTTATTAAGATTTTCTTTATTTATTTGACAGAGAGAAACACAGCTAGGGAGGGAACATAAGCAGGGGGAGTGAGAGAGGGAGAAGAAGGCTTCCTGCTTGATCCCTGGACTCTGGGATTGTGACCTGAGCTGAAGACAGAGGCTTAATGACTGAGCCACCAGGTGCCCCAAGAATTCAAATATTTCTAAAGATCGGGTTGCCGCTCCCCCATGCCAGCCAAGAATACATTATACTGTTCCTTTTTCCAAAACACTTTAAGAGGAAGACAACAGATTTGAGAACCTGTGAAATTTCTCGACAAATTTAAACCCTGCTTATGTAAGCTATACACAGGGAGGCAAGAAAGCCTTCAAGGCTTAAAGGGGTCTCTCTGCCAGGACAGCAGCAGTCTGAATGTGTGCCATCACATCTGTATGTTTGGCACTGTCATTTGGGTCTCTACTTGGCAGCTGTGGAAAAGAGAAGACAGGAAGAGCCCAGAGAGAAAGGAACCTGTGTTTCTCATTATGAAACCAAAAGGACAGGAGAAATGGTTGTTCACAGGCTGCAGAGAAGGGAGAAGCCTGGAGATGTGAGAGGGAAGAGACACTGCTGACATTCAGGAGTCATTATTGTCCCTGTCCTGGCCTTCTGGTCACCGCAGTCAGTGTGGTCACCACAAGCACTGAAGGTGTCTGAAGCTCTGAGCCATGCAGGCCAAGGCTAGCTCCACAGAGCGCTGGACAGAGAACTTCACCACAGCAGGGTCGTCCTCTGGGGAGCCAGGGAAATACTACTACTACTACTACTACTACTACTACTACTACTACTACTACTACTACAACTACTACAACTACTACTACTACTTCTTCTTTTTCTTCTCCTCCTCCTTCCTCTTTTTTCTTTTTTTTTTTTTTTTTTTTTTTGGCAGAGTTGGGTTTGAGCCCTGGAATCTGACTATTCCAAGTGAGCTCACAAGGACACTGAGGAAGGTGGCCAGCGGTCCCCACTGCTATAGAGAGCCACAGTGTACTAAAACCTGTGGCTGAATTCCCCTGGGTAGTTAGTGAGAGAACACAGCCTTGTTCTCTAGAATTTGCACTCCACATGGGTGACTCAGAGCAGCTTAAGGAAGGAGTGCCCTGTGGTTAATGCATTATAGAGGAACTAAACTTGGCCTGTTCCACTGGACTTTTTTACTAAGAACCACAGTAACTGAAATACATCCCGAGCTGAGAACAAGTGTTTCTAGAGAACTAGGCCAAGTCTGGACTATGAATTGACTGGGATACTTACAAAATATTTTGGTAAAATATTTAGATTAGTGGGTCCTACCTCAAGACCTCATGAGTCAGAAAACTTCAAGGGTGAATTACAGAAATCTGTATTTTTTTGCAAATTCTTCCAGGGATTCCCTTACATGCTAAAGTCCAGAACTACTGTACTAGAGACATTTTAGGATCAGCTTAGGACCACAAGCATGAGACACAAGGAGAAGTTTATGCAAAAAAATAACACTAAGATTTTCTGAGTCTCAATGATTTTATTGCTGTGAAAATGAGACTGACCATTAAGAATAATACATGTAGTACGTAGGTATATGTGTGTGTGTATATATATATATATGGACTTAAACTCTTTGATAATCCTATATATAGTTTACCAATTATGGTTTCTTTGTTTTTTTGTGGGTTTTTTGTTTTTATTTTTTTGTTTTGTTTCATTTTACTAATTATTTTGTTGTCTAAATTCCAACTTGGAAAATTCAATGCAGGTGTTAAAATAAATGCCTGTGAACACAGGAGGATTCAACTACAATTCAAATGCCCAAGAAGAGACTGTCCTTGAATGAATCCACTCTGGTCACAGACCCTAGTTCCAGACCCTAGTTTGCTGCCTCCTATACCTAGATCACTCTTGATTTGGGTCACTTCCAAACACTCCAGGTTCATACATGAGTACCAGGTTCAGGAAGCACATCATGTAGAAGCTTTTTCTTAAGCCACTTGGTCTTTTCAAAAACCCTAGAGCTTGAGTTATATATTTTGTTATTAAAAATCCATCTATGTTTCACGTGGTTACAGATTTTCTAGAGCCTCTGTAGGGCTTACCATTCCACACCTCTATTCTCTCATTTCATTGTTCTCTTAGAGTAAACAAGGAACGAGAGAGGAGAAAATAATATATATTTAAAAATACAAAGTAAGTTTCTAACTCAAGGTGCAAAACTTAGAGCTGCCCAAAAGAAATCAATGGCAAAGAAATCAATGTATCCACGAGGTATTTGATATTAATTATTTAACCATATAATGTATAATAATGGCTACCTTTATGAGTACTGAACTTTGGTAAGTCCTAAGAACTTTGCTAAGTATATTACATGCACTTGTTTTTTCTGACAACAACCCCATGAAAATTTCTCTCACTGTCTCTTAGACTTGGGAAACTAAGGCACAGAGAGGTTGAGTAACTTGGTCAAAGTCACACCGCTAATAAGCGGAAGAGCTCAAATTTACATCCACAAAGTCTGACTCCAGAGCCTGAATTCAACCATTAGACTGTACTTCTTTCTGTCTCTGATAGTGTAATATATGCAGCTAATGAGATATGTAACATGCAGGTAATGATTAAATATAATCACCAGCACTTCCAGGTAGCATGTAAGACTGTGTACAATGACTGAGTCATTAAAATAAAAATATTCACGGGGCACCTGGGTGGCTCCGTTGGTTAAGCAACTACCTTCGGCTCAGGTCATGATAGCGGAGACCTGGGATCGAGTCCCACATCTGGCTCCTGCTTGGCAGGAAGCCTGTTTCTCCCTCTCTCACTCCCCCTGCTTGTGTTCCCTCTCTGGCTGTATTTCTCTCTGTCAAATAAATAAAGTCTTTAAAAAAATTTTTTAAATAAAAATATTCATATATATAAAATCAAAATACCTGTATTTGTATACAAGCATGTTATTGATAATACAAACAATGGCATTTTGTGTGTTGTATTGTTACTTTCAGCATTTTGGGTAAAATAAAAGGTAAAAATTCTCCTTCTAAGTGTGTGAGGTACAGTTATCCCACTTCTAATATATCAACTCTAAAGACAACACAAGGTCTATATATAATTGCTATGTTAAGTTTAAATTTTAGTGTTAGTACCACAAGAACTTTTCTTATTTGTAATGTCTAATATCCTTAAGCTCAGATTTTAAATACTCTAGATTCTCTGGTCTCATTTCTCCAATTTATCAATGAGGATTTTGCACAAAGAACCCTTTTCACCCTAAAGACTAAACAGTTATTTTTATATCCTTAACTCACACTTCACAGAAGTAAAAATCTACTGAGCCTGAGATTAATCAGAATCTGAATCCTGGTTTGCAACCACTATAAGCTGACCAAGAAGCCAGGCCTCTAGGCTCTGAAAACCTTACCTAATGGACTAATCATCAGACTAACCACTTTAACCAATACACATTAAAAATCACGGCTCTCTGTAGAATTTGACACAATTTTAACACAAGTGTATTAAGCAAAGATTGCAAAAAGAATTAGCCAAACATCTCTCACAATGGACCTTTTCTTAGTTGCAGCTCAAAGTTTCTTTTTTAAAATGTCATAGTATCTTCTTAAATTGTGTTATTTTAAAAGTACACATCACAATATGGAAAATAAACGTTAACAAAGTTTAATCAGTTTAATTGTAAAATACTTTTCCTGATCAAAAAGTAAATGATGCAGAAATGAAACATTTTACTCTCAGAGAAAAAGGTGAGAAGCAGTCCCCAGGAGCCTTTCCTTTACACACAAAGGCCATCAGCATAAGAAACCCTGATGTTCGCCAGGAGGGACCTAGGCCAGGCCCACTGGAATTACTGAGCACCCTTTTACTTATTTTCAGATGTATGCAGAAATAAAAGGGAGGGTTGTGGGTCCTCAATTAACATGGGTTATATCCATTTATCCAATCTTTGCTTTGCTGATATGATGATAGCATTATAGCATAATGGCTATTCTGGAATCTCAACCAAAAAAAGAGAAGAAAAAGTTGATTTAGAGTTAGCCTGCATAGGACAGATTATCTCTGTGTGTACTTTTTAATTTTTAAGTTCTACTTCTCATTATAAACTCAGAAATGTAAATGCTTAATACATTTAGATTTATTTCCAAAATAAAATGCTCTCTCAGCCCCATGAATTAAAACTCTTTCTATTTGTTGATAGAACTGTTTTTATTAAAGAGCAAAGTCATTTTTCATGATGGAGGTATGAAAGCCTAGCCATCTTTTTTATCAGTGTATATGTATTTTAATCTATCTCTGGTATTTATGAGATCGTAGAGTTGATGTGGCACCAAATGGATCAAAAATAAAATGGTGATTGGTTTTTATTAATATATATGCCCTCCTCTGTATTTTTTCATTGACTTCTGGAAAATATGCTCATAAATTTCTTCTCAAAGTGATTATACTATGCAGAATATCTTGAAACTGAACAGGGGGTAAGAAAAGCCTTGGCTCTAAGGCGAAATGACCCTTAAGTAATTTAGTGGATTTAAATTATAATGGTATGCTTATCAGGATAAACAATCACTACTGTTTCTTCAACAACCACAATATACACAAGTACTCCACTGATGGCGCCTGTCCATCCTCACACAAACCAAGTCAACCCATTTCACAGACAAAGAAACTGAGACCCCAAGAAGTGAAGTAACCTCCTGAAGTTCTCTAAGTTGGTAAGTAGCCTAGCCAGGGTTTGACTCAGCACAATGCTGTGCTCTTAACCATGATTCTAAGCTCCCTTTGCAGACTAGATACATGCCGGAAATCAGAATCACTTGAGGCAAAAATACTGATAAATAAATCATTCCCTTGAAATGAGCTAACACCACTATTCTCTATAAGCTTCTGAATGGATTTTAGACTCCAGGGTTGAAAACAACCAGATTTGCAAACGCCAAGGTATAGTTTTCTCTTTTTCTTAAGAAACATGAGTCTCTGAGTGGTGCAAGAACAGAAGTTCAAATTGTTTATCTAGAACAGAAACATTACATGAGCACACACACCAGCATGACGATCACCACATGATCCTTCTTTTCCTCCCCCAACCTGCTCCTTCTGCCCCAAATAAAGATCTCATGGGGTGTCCTGGAGCTGAAGGAGACTCCGAGAGTTGTATAATCCACAACATCCATACACAAGTGAGGAGGCCAGAAAGAAACAGCTTTGCCCAGTATCTCATGCTCACAGTAAAGGCGGAGTGAGAACTGGAGTCTCCTGCCCCCAATTTCATTGCTCCTTTCACAGAAAAATTTTGGAAGCAACAGGAAAGCAGTTGGGGCAGAGGGTAAGCCAAGGCATCTGAAGAGAATCTTAAGAACCAGAGAGAGCACAGGAAAGAAAAGGAATCATAGCAGAGTGAGGGAGAACAACCACAGTCTGAATATAATGGGAAAATGAGAAGTAACATACAACAAAGAAATAAAACTGGCCAGAGAAAAATACAAGAGGGAGAACTACCTATTGCAACACTGTATCAGCAAAACAAGGAAAACTTTCAAGGGCATCACCACATCTTCCCTTTTAGTTTGGGAAGCATGTCAAGGCCTAAAATTCTTTCAGGATAGAAAGTAATATGGAAGCAAACACTAACTGGAGGGAAATCACCAGACAGAGAGACAGGGGATGCCAGAAACTCCCCAAACTATGAAATATCATCTCCTACCTTGCTCAAGTTCAAGGCTCAGCTATTTCAACATCAGCTGGGAACTCCTTAGCAAAGCAGTACCTCTGGCCCCATCCCAGGCCTGCTAAACCAGACTCTGCGCTTTAATATGATCTCCTCATGATTTAGATGCATATTCAAATTCAAGAAGCACTGGCTCTTCTCTAAGGGCCAGGCTGAGTTGTGAAAACAAGTAGCTATCACAGGCAGAAGTAGGGACTAGAGAACTAGGTAGAATTCAGTCTAATTAAATTACTGATTGATGTCCCATGATCTGCCAGACCCTCAACCGGGTATTTCAGGAATGAAGGCCTGAGGTTAGGCATGGCTGACGGGGTGCTCTTAGGGGAAAATGCAAAAAAGCACAGATATATGAGGGAGACAATGACCTATGCTCCAAGATGAGGCCAAGGGAAGTGTTAGTGTTTGGAGGAAGAGAAGCTGGAGTTTGGAGATGCCAGAGCAACTGCACTGACTCTCTGGCAGGTAGAAATGGTTCTGGGGAAGTAAGAGGGCCTAGTCTAGGCAGAAGGAACAGCATAAGCAAAGACACAGAACTCAGAAGCCTGCTGTGTGTTGAAGGAATATTGTCTCTGCCAAAGTAGTGTTTTCAAATTGTTTCAAGGAGATTCAGGATTCTAATGATGGCTCAGGGACTAGTAAGGGTAGGGATGGGAGGTCAATGGGGTTGCTGGGGCCCATAAGATTATATTTCAACAGTGGATTCCACCATTGAAAAATAAAATGTGCAGCATAGCATTGAGCTAATATACAAGGCACATCTAAAATTATTACCTACAACTGTGCCCGGCATGCAGCAGGCACTCAAATATTCAGAGAAAGAATGAATGAATGAACTATGAAATCAAAGTAAATCAAAGAACTATGAGCCATTTTTGGCGTGGACTACAAAGGGTCTTAATATGTCAGAGATGAGGTTTATATGTTATTTGGTAGGGCACTGGGGAAAAGTTTATTAGTCAGTGACGGAGCTCAGCTCTGCGTTAAGAAGCTTATTCTGAAAAAAAAAAAAAGAAGCTTATTCTGCAAACCAAGTATAAAATGGATTGGAAATGAGAAAGACTGGATCTGAAAGACTAGTCAGGAAGACATGAGGATAGTCTCTAGAAAGAGTTAAGAGCCTGAAGAAAGACAATCCCTGAGAATAAAAATGTGGAGAAGCAGGTATTATAAGACATCATGGAAGGGATGGAGTCCATGGGATTTATCTGTGAATTATATTTGGAAAGCAGTGATTTGGAAAGGTCCCAGGTGACTGAGAGAAATACAGAAATTGACAGAGCCACCCCTTTTGATGTAAGAATAAAGATGTCGATTAGAATTTAAACCTGTTTAAGGCACTTAAGAGGAATACAGAAGCATCTCGCAGATGATTCAAATTGTCAATATAAAATTTAGGAGGGAAAGTAGAGATAGGAATACCACTTTGGGGAAATAATCTGGCACTAACAAAAGGACATCACTGAATAAAAAGTAACATGCAAAAAGGAGAACATCTATAAAGCAAAGAGGATCAAAAGAAAACTGCAGAGAAAAAAATAAAAAAAAAACAAAGGAAAGATGGAAAGGTGATATTGAGAGACACAGGAATAGAAACAGGACAAGGGGAGATGGCAAAATAGGGATTGTGATATGGTGGGGGGGGTACCATAAAAACAGAAGTAAAAAGCAGTGGGAAACTGGGACAAACATGTCCATTATTCTTAGATCTTGGAAGATATAGGATCTTACAGGAACAGCAGAAAGCCAATTTTGCTCTTCTGTGAGCAAAGATTTTCATAAATGAAGCAATTACTCCTATGAGAAGGAAACTAATTGTTCGTATTTTCCAATATAAATCGTTGCTATTAAAAACCAGGCAATGATATCTTCAAACTCAGCTGGAAGAAAAAAAAAATCTAAAGAGGAGGCAGTTGAGGGATTTAAGATTCTTATCTCTTCCATGGTGGGAGCTCTCCATATAGCATTATTCTATGTAGACATTTTACCTTTTGGAGGTGTGTTTGTTTTGGGCTTTTTTTTTTTTCTTGCTGAGCCAAGTCATTAACCTGAGAAGAAGAGAGCTGAGAACACCTGATATAGCTTTATAAATCCTCATATAATAGTTAACACTTGGTAAAGTTATCCTCTAACTGCTGACAGGTCTTACTAATTGGCCATGTTTGGGTGACAAGTACTAATCACAGTTCCTTCTCTGGTTTGAAGGCAGAGGAGACACCTCCCTTGGTTTCCTTTCTGCCTCAGTTCAAGGATACATTAAGTTCACTGTTCTCTTTTTGCTCTGTGAATTTGTATATTTCATAAAATGCTATAAAATATTGATATACTCTTCTCTAACAGAGATGCTGCTTAGTGGTTAAACTTCTATAAAGATGGGTGCTTGGGTGGCTCAGTGGGTTAAAGCCTCTGCCTTCAGCTCAGGTCATGATCTCAGGGTCCTGGGATCCAGGCCTGCATCGGGTTCTCTGCTCGGCAGGGAGCCTGTTTCCTCCTCTCTCTCTCTGCCTAATTGTGATTTCTCTCTGTCAAATAAATAAATAAAATCTTAAAAAAAAAAAACTTCTATAAAGACACCATTACTTATGTAATATAAAATAATATAACATAAATGAAGTACATAAGGAATTATGGTGCAAAACATTCCTATCACTAGGATGATTCCAGGGAGGGCAGAAATTTTTCCTTGGTTAGGAGAATTCACCTTCTCAAAAGCATTTTACTACAAATGCATCCAAGAAAGGTCAAGGAGACTTACAAGAATAGTTATTTGATTTGATTTGTGGTTTTCATTCCAAGCTTCCTCAAATCACTTTTGGAAATGAGTAGCAGTGTGAATTATAAATCCACAAATATTTGATTTATGGGGATAGAGAATCTAAACTACAAGCAACACCTTTGAGTAAATAAACATTGTTCCCCCTCAAGTAACAACAGAACTTCCACTGCAGCATTTGCATTCCGAGGGCATTTATCTATTACAGGGAAGAGGCAGCACATACTCAATGCACAGATGGCATCAAAATAAGATGAAAGGACTATGAAAACCAGTGAAATGGGTCCTGAAATATTTAAGGGAGCTCTTTCAAGCCAAAACTTTCAATTTATCTGAGATGCAGCTTATTGACTTTATGAAAAGCCTTTTTAATCTGATTAATGCATTTTCTGTGGCTTCATGCATTGTTCCGAAGCTGCCAGTCTCCAAACTTGAGGCTGGACCCTACATAACACGAATGTTTTATATCTTCTATTTGAGCACCCTTGCTACATCTTAGCAAAGTTTGCATTCTTTGCACCTTGCTGTGGTGTTCCCGAGCAAAGCAAAATGAAAGAGAAATGCAAACCACATCTCTGTGAAAATAAAGAAAAGGAAGGTGACGTTTCCTAATCCAAGAACTTCTGAGAGCATTCCAAAACTATGTTTATTTTGTACTCATGGGGGCCGAGGACTTGAGGGCAATTTATTTTCCTTGAAAGACTACAACACTCCCCCATCCAGGTTCACCATGAAAACTGTTTGTCCTCCAGAGCTTGGGGAAACATTTGGGGAAGCATCGTCCTGCCAGCTCTCTCTTCTTCCCCACGGCCCCCGCAAAGAACAGTGGCGAAACAGATGGTCCTCCCCCTCCCCTTCTCCTTGTCCCTTCCGCAGTCCCACAGCGTCCTTCGGACGTGCTCTGACACCTTCACCCAGCGCCCCCACCCTCACCGCAAGCTCCCAGCAGGTGCAAACTTCGGGGACCTTTTTTCTGCCTCACCGCCCCCATTTCACCTTCTTTCAGCTGCAGAACTCTCTCAGAACCCCAAGTTTCGACTCCTATCTTCCTCCCAAATCTCCCCAAACTACCCGTCTCCCCGTAATGAAGAGGGCGACCCCCAGCCCCAAACTTCCCAGCCCAGGTGACCGAGGCACTGCGGCGAACCACAGAGGGGCACTCTCCTTGTCCTCCTCCCTTCTCCATCCTCCCCTTCATCCTCAGGAATCGGAGCTCCGGAGCCCACACCAGGGACTCCTTCCTTCACTCTTTTGGCTTCCACGACCTACTCCTAACTCCGGGGGCTCACAGGAGCCTCACGCCCTAAGCCGGGCAAGCGGCGGCTCCGCATTTTCCTCTACAAGTGGGACCGCGGGACAAAGTGCAAACTCCAGTGGGAGGGGGCTCCCTGCCTTCCCGTCGGGCGGCGCGCCCCGGGGCCAGCTAGCCGGCTGGGGCGGGAAGGCGGCGCGGGTCCCAGGGGCGCCGGGCTGGACTGGGCGCCCGGAGCTTACCTCGGCGCGCGGGCCGCTGGCGCGTGGGGCAGTGGCTCCTCCAGCCGGGAAGCTGTTGCTCGCGCTCCGGTGGCTGCGGCGGTCCCGCCGGGGCTGCGCTGGGGCTCCGCGGAGACGCTCTCCCGCTATCTGCTGCAGTCGGGGCGGCAGCGGCGGCGCCCGCTACAGCTCGGCCCCGCGCGGCCCCGGAACTGTCCAACTCTGGCGGGCGCCGGGCAGAGGCTCCCGGCTGCGGCGCCAGCGCTGAGCGCCTGCGCACCCTGCCTCGCCCAGGTGAGGGGCGTGTGCCTGGAGCCCGCGGGGCGCGCCCAACCCGGGGCTGCGCTCGGGCCCGGCCCTCCGGCCCCGCTCAAGACCCCGGGGTTCGCACCCGCCGACGCCACCGCCGCGCACCGAAGCCGGTGAGGGTTCACCAGGCAGCGACTCGCGAGGCACACACACTAGGGTGAATGAGGCGGGACCGTTCGGGGGCCTGTTGCCACTGCAGAGTCTCCCGCAGCATCGCCGCCTCTAAATCCCGCCTTTCCAGGCGTGTGCGCGCAGCGAGGGAGAGGAGGCTCCATCCGGACCCGGGCTCCGCGCGGTCCTCCGCCTCGGGGCTCCAGCCCCAGCAAGAATTCTTGGCAACGCACAGGGTTCCAAAACCAGGATGCCAAGCGGCGCGGTGAGGCGGATCTGTCAAATATTAGTCAAGCCAGAGTGAAACTCTCTTCTTGGAGATCATCAAGCCAACTATTTGCTTTTCCTCTTTGACCAGCTCTCCGCTCGAAGACAAAACTGAGCAGCCTGGGCATTTTTGGCGGAGCCGGGAAGGCCCGCAGCGCTGGAAACCTTGAAGCCACGCGGAAGATCAGAAAGGCTTGCGGCTGGGGGGCTTCTGCTCCTCTGGATTTCTTTCCGTGTTTATTTAAGTTTTCAAAACTAAAACCATGTCATTGGTTACCCCGATGTGGGCCATCTTCTGAAAGGAGTGCCAACAACCAAGGTGCTGGGTCTGAAAGGGAGAGCGCTTGGAAAGGAAACATTTAAGGAGAAAGGAAAAATAATTTTAGAGGAGCAGTTTGTTTGAGATTACTTCTTTGGCTGGAGAAGTTCAAGAGTAATAAATGACAAGACACTGTGTTAATACAGCAGAGACTTTTGTTTTTTGACAGAATGATTTTTAAAATATTATTCTTTGATTTTCTTCTCAGATGATTGACACTAACCCCATCAATAATTAAGCCTGCAGCTGTTAATGTCTTGGCATAATCGTCCAGAATAAGTATTTTAGCGTCCAGCCGAAGCCAATGCTGATCTCCAGGGTGGGTTTGAGATGTGACAAGCACACGCACAACATCCTAGAGCTTTCTAAAGGAGCAGGTTGTGTTTATTTCCCACCGTGGAATTTAGGGTTATTGCAGGCACCAGCACACCTGAGCTACCAGCGTGAGAAGGAACATCAATCTGACAGATAGTTTTTATATATTTAGAATTCTAAATATCTTCATATCCAAGTATGCATTCTCACTTACTCATGACCAAGGACAGACACTTACTGGAATGTTTATCCTTAAAACTGTTCCCTATTTGAAATTGCTATATACAGGAAGCAAGCACCAAAATTCAAATCATTAGAACCCACATATCAAGAGCTATGATAATTGCTTAAGTTATCTTTTACAAAATTATGGCCTTGAGGTCTCTCATCAGTGAAAGTTATGCCGAAAACAAGTCTTTCATGAGTCCCTGACAGTTAGTAAGGTGGGGTTCTGGCAGTCTGGAACAGGCAGGAAATTCCAGAGGCAAAAGCCTTCCTTGAGAAAAACACCCAGCTTCCACTGCCCTGTACTTCAGAATTGGGAACAGTGTGGTTGCTACTGAGCTCAGATAAGTATTGGTATCTCTAGCTATCTAAGGTACGGGGGAGGAGACAGGGGCCCTTAAAGCCTGAAGTCAACACTTTGGATTGCACTTGGAGGCAAATGAGTAACCTTCTGTGGAGTGGAACACCTGTGAGGAGTGTTCTCTGTGGCTTGCACAATTTAGCAGCATTTGCGTTTTTTTGTGTCCTGCAAACTGCAACTATATCCTTCTCTCCTCCCTGTCTATTTTTAATCACCTATAGCAGAGACTTATGGTGGAGAATAATTTGAGGACTACATTTTCTAACAGCTGAAAGAAGCATAAAATACATGCAGACAACTCCCCTTTTCTTACTGTGACACCACTAAGAACTATGATTCGTGTCCTTAGCCAAGAAAAGATGCAAGTCTCGGGAGGCAAGCACTAAGACAATCGCAGTGCCTCCCTTCTAAATATACTGTAATATGGAAACAACGCTAAACTAAAAACATAATATTTCAACATATAGAAACAACAGCTTCTCTCTAGATTTTCTGACTGCAAGTGTACATTTATTGGATATGTTGGCATTGCCCGTGCCTTTCCAGTGGTATCTGATATGGGGGAGTCCTCCTGTCCTCAAATTCTTGCACCATTATTTTCCCAGAACCACCATTACTCATTCCTGGCAATGATGGTGTAAACCAACTCAGGGAACTATTAGCTGTAGGAGAGGAGCTCCTGGAGGACTGTCAGGATAGCAACAACACAGAGCGATGTGCAGCAAGAAGAGGTCCCTAAACAGTGAGGTAGAATGTAGCAGAAATATTAATTTAAGCCTTTTCCCTACTAGGTGTGTGGTGCTTTAGTCCCTAAATATTGATGAAATTAGGCAGCCAACTCCTCTTAACTATGTCCACATATGGGACACCTGGCTGGCTCAGTCAGTAGAACATGAGACTCTTGAGATCAGTGTCATGAGTTCAAATCCCATGGTGGGTGTAGAGATTACTTAAAAAAAAAAAAAGAAGAAGAAAACTAAACTAAACTATGTCCATAGAATCAGCCTACCTGCTGAATAAAGAACTTGGTTATAAGAACAACATTAAGCAACTGGAAGCTTTCATAAATCACTTAGTTTTACTCAATAAGAAATGGGTAAGAGTTTCCACAGCAAAGTGTTATAAAACAAGGCCATGCAACTATTTAGATGCTTTGCAGCCATCAGCAACACTTGGGGTTCAGGGCTGAGGGCAGTATTTTGAAACCTATTCTTGCAGTGGAACTAGAATAGAAAACTCAAATTCCAATTTCAGCTGTCACCTTTAAGCCTGGAGAGCTCAGTTTCTTCTCCTGTAAGACAGGACAAGTAGAGCAGCCTTGTCTGAATGGGTCACTGTGATACCTGGAAGGTAATAGTATAGGGAACACTTTGGAAACCCTATGAGAATGTTGGTACCACTGCTTGCTAATTGTCTTGCTCATATTTTGCCCTTGCTTACTAGGTATCCTGCAAACTTTCCCTCAGAATATCCTGTAGTTCCTGTTTAGTTTTTTAATAATCTCCACTATGAATCTTTGCTTATAGACTCTTTCAGATGGCTTGAGTGTTGTATAAAGCACAAGTACTAGTGTTAGAGAAGCAGGGCTTCAGCCCCATTCCCTCTAAACTTTAGTGTCCTCATCTGTAGTATGGGAAAATAAATATCCTTTCTTCATAGGGTTATCCCAAGGGGCAGAGCAAACAGGAAAATATTTTTGCAAACTCTACAATATCTGATAAATGTCCAATGCAATTTACTTCCACAGCTATTTAGGAAATATATGGGAGTTTTATCTCTATGTTGGGCAAGAAGGTCTAAAGTGTCTTACAAATACAACAACAACAAAGATTATATCTGGGATTTTCAGAGCAACTTAGAACTATGTAAGAGATAGTAAACCTTGTTTTAATAGTCTACTAAATTATATTTATTTACATGCATACCTGAATATTACAAATACCAGAAAAATCTTTTATTTCAACTTCAACATATTATGAGAAATTAATGGAATAGTTGTTTTAGTTGACATTTGCTAGTTTTTGGTAACTCATTATATGTCATTGTGTCATTGTGCTCTACTTGTGGGGAGAACACCCTATTCTTTCCTTTTTTTTTTTTTCACTGAAGTATCATTGAGAAATGTTAAATTTAGTTTCAGGTATAGTAGATAGTGATTTGACAACTCTATGCGTTATGCTACACGCATCACAAGTGTAGCTACCACCTGTCACCATCCAATGCTATTACCATACCATGGACTATGTTCTCTGTTCCATACATTTCATCCCTGTGACTTATTCATTCCATAACCAGAGGAGCCTATATCTCCATCTCCCCTTCACCTGCTTTACCCAGTCCCACACTCTCCCCCACCCTGCAACCATCAGTTTGTTCTCTGTATGTCTAGATCTGTTTATCCTTTTTGTTAGTTTGTCCATTGGTTTTATTTGTTAATTTGTTTTATTTTTTAGATTCCACATATAAGTGAAATCATATGGTAATCGTCTTTCTCTGATTTATTTCACTTAGCATAATACCCTCCGGGTCCATCCATGTTGTAGTGAAATTTTCTCTTAAAAGGGCCAACTCAGTTTCAGCAAAAAATGTATATTTCTTCAAAGCCATGATAATAATTATTTTAAGGATGTCTGCCTACTCAAGATGGATAACAGCTGAAACACAAATGTTGAGGTTTTTTTGATCAGGTGATTTTCATATCATTTTCCCATGTTTGATGAAAAATGATGGAATACATAGATACTTAAAGCCAATGAGTTGGCTTTATGTAGAAATTCCCAATGGGACTTAGACATTTATATCTAAAAAAAAATCAATAGAAAAAACTGTAAGAAGTTTGTTTTAAATGGAAATTGTAAAGTGATTTCTGAGCTATCAATTTGTGATTTATATTTGTCTCATTTTTAAAACTAATGATATCTTTTAAATCTAACTGGAGTACCTCCTTTTGGAAGAAGAGATAAAAAACCCATCGCTAAATCTCAGGCTTACTTGAAGAGCTGTCCTAGTCTTTTTTTCTCCTTGTCTTAGAGGATTGTTGTTAGGTGAATCACTGGTATTCTGTAAAAAAATAATTGCCCTCTTGGCCTGCAATTATTTTTTAACTGGAGATTGAGTTGTTTTCTTTTATCTTCCTATTTTATTTGAATCCTCTCAGCAGAGAAGGGTCACGCATTTGAATTCCTTGCTAACTAATATGTCTTCTCTTTCTGCATTGAACACATTATGATTTCTTTATCTTGATATTTGAAAATTAATTATTTAAGTATTTTCCCAAAGTATGACCAAGATCTGCTTGTTTTCACCCTTTCCTCATAAAAATTTGTTGTTGAGATCTAGTGGAATTGGTGCTTTGCTGTACATTGTGACTGCCTTGCAAGGCAATAATATTTTTTGTGTCCAGAGGTGATCAATATTGTAAAGATATTCCTTCTAGACCCTAACTCTGGCTTTGCAGTAATAACAATGCCTCTTGTTAAGTCTCTGTCCCTTTGAAACTTAATCCAGCACTTCCTTGGGCCCCAAAGCAATGGTTACGCCAACCTCCGGATCTCCCCAAATCCTTTCCTGATTAGATTGCAAGGTGATTACCCCAGTTAGCACATATTCCCCTGTTTGGCTCTTTGCTCAGAGGTAGATATAAAAATTAATCTTCTTTGAACTACATTTGCAATTTTGATTTTCTTTCACTTTTTCTCAATCTGAAGATGTGGTAATACTCCTTTCACAAACGTTGATTTACTCCTGAGGCTCAGTTCTTCAGTTCTCTCCCTTGTGTATTTACCTCACAACTGCCTATGAAACTAGGAAAGCTCCCAAATGAAGCTTGGTTTAAAATTATAGTTTTAAAAAGGCTTTTCCTGGATGCCTGGGTGGCTCAGTGGGTTAAGCCTCTGCCTTCAGCTCAGGTCATGGCCCGCATCTTTAAGAAAAAAGGTTTTTCCTTTTAACCTATGCCATAATTTCAGAGAAATTACTAATTTTGAATTTGGTGTATTGAATAATTTTTAAGAAGCTTCAGTGTCTGACTAGGTAACAGTGTGTCCCATGTACTGTACACACACCATCTCATGTTATCGTCATAGAATCCTATGAGGGAAAAATAATCCCACTTTACAGAGGGGGAAAGTGAGAATCAGTAAGTTTTTGATATGCCCAAGGTCACAAATTGGCAGAGCCAAAATTCCAACTCAAGCTTATTTTATCTTTAAAAAGTTTCTTACGGGGCGCGGTGGGTTAAGCCTCTCTCTTCAGCTGGAGTCTTGGTCCCGGGCTCGACTGAATTGGGCTCTCTGCTTGGTGGGAGCCTGCTTCCCTCTCTCTGTCTGCTTGCCTCTCTGCCTACTTGTTATCTCTCTCTCTGTCAAATAGATAAACAAAATCTTGAAAATAAATAAATAAATACAATAAATAAAAATTAAAAGTTCCTTATATGCTGCTTTTTGAGGTTAATCAAAAGGACTGATTTAACTGTAAGTTCTACCTAGACTCACACTCATATCCTACTTGTTCTTTAGTCCCTTATAATAGCTAAAAAGCAGTACATTACCAAGAGCAGCTCAATATCTGTTTGTGGAGTACATGGTTGCTAATTTTCTGTTTTTCACTCCAGGCAATTCCTATCAACACAGCTTGTGAAACCATTCTCCAGCCTAGTCACCTTAAGGCAGAGTTGCGAGAGAAAGGAGTTGAGAGGGCTGAGGAGGAAGATTCCAGTTTCTTGACAAATTGCAAATATGCTGTAGTCTTTGACCTTGCAGTATCTTATTTTTGACAACCATCTGGACCGCTCTAAACAACACCTTACACATTATAGCTATCCCATAGCCTATCTTTCCAATAAGATGATCTCATTCTTAAAGCCAAAGACTGGTTCTTGGTTTTCGTTAGCATTCGCCCCCCACCTGCAACGCCTAAGGCTGAACTGAGCCAGTTGCACGTATTCGAGGCCAGCTGGACTGCAGCTGTGTACCGGCCCAGCGCTGCTTCTGCTGCAGCAAAGGAAGTGACTTTCAAGAAGCAAGGGCCATCCAGGCATCTAGTCACTGCTTCACCATATATTATGTGTTTGATGTGCAAGCCTGCATTAGGCCCAGGGATACAGTGGAGAACAACACGGACTTCTACAATCCATAGAAACAAAATGGTTTGACTAGAGACTCAGCAATGGTTACCGCACCTTTTTCCACTCCAGTACTAGCCCCTGTCGTTCTCCCTTTAGTAAATTAACATTTTTAGTTCACCTCTAAGGTTCCCTACTCCTCCCCTCATTTTCTAACTCATCAATACTTTTTCCTATCTCTCATTAAAATTTACTAATAACTTCAATTTGAGAATAGTTTTGGTCTAGTTGTCTACTTCCTTACTCCTGTCAAAGCTCATCTCCTTTTTACAAGGTGCCATCATTATCCTAACAAAATGTGCTGTTGAAGCTGCCCTCATTAATACTGTTTTTGTGAGTACCCTTTATAGTCAGAGCCCTTGACTCAACTACCCTCCAGGTGTTTTCATACTATTGGGATCAACCCTAAAATACAACCTGACAATCATTTAAAATTCAAATATTAGCTGAAGCATTCCATGCTAATAAAGGAGGCTTATTGTAGTGAAGAGGTTGAAATCATTGGAGCTCAGACAGATTTTCTGAAAAAGATTCCTTAAAGGAGATGGACCTAGCTGAATTACTTGGAGAGTGGAAAGGCTTGAGCTATAGTGTGGGATTATGGAAAAGACTGAAAGCCTGGGCCATGGAGACTTGAATTCTATTCTTAGCTACTCAGAAAGTGAACTTGGGCAGTTGAATTAAATTCCCTGAGCTTCCTGTTTCTCTATCTGTTCAGCTTTGGCACTATCACAAAACTTTCCAGACTGACCTCAGTGAGCTTCTGTTAGCTTTTTAAGCACCTTTAAAAATTTTTGCTTTTTAGCCTGTCTTCACTTGCAATTATTTCGCACATAATAAATGTTTCTTATTTTATTTTTTTAAAGATTTTATTTATCTGACAGAGAGAAACATAGCTGGAGAGGGAACACAAGCAGAGGGAGTGAGAGAAGGAGAAGCAGGCTTCCCGCATAGCAGGGAACCTGATGTGGGGCTCAATCCCAGGACTTCAGGATCATGATGTGAACTGAAGGCAGATGCCTAACAACTGAGCCACTCAGGTGCCCCTGTTTCTTTCTTTCTGTCTTTCTTTCTTTCTTTCTTTCTTTCTTTCTTTCTTTCTTTCTTTCTTTCTTTCTTTCTTCCTTTCTTCCTTTCTTCCTTTCTTCCTTTTTAAGATTTTATTTATTTATTTGACACAGAGAGAGAGAGAGAGAGAGAGAGAGAGAGAGAGATCACAAATAGGCAGAAAGGCAGGTAGAGAAAGAGGGGGAAGCAGGCTCCCTACTGAGGAGAGAACCAGATGTGGGACTCGATCCCAGGATTCTGAGATCATGACCTGAGCCGAAGGCAGAGGCTTAACCCTCTGAGCCACCCAGGCACCCCCCCATTTCTTACTTTAGATATAAACATCTGAACTTTGAAAACAGATCAACTAAATAGGTTGTTTACTATATTATTGAAAATTTATTTGCTAGGGGTGCCTGGCTGACTCAGTCGGTTAAATGTCTCTTAGTTTCAGCTGAGGTCATGATCTCAGGACTCTGAGATCAAGCCCCAGATAGGGTTCCATGCTCAGTGCAGAGTCTGCTTGAGATTCTCTCTCCCTTTCAAATAAATAATCTTTAAAAAAAAAAAAAAGAAAGGAAAGAGAATTTGCTAAAAATAAGATTCTTCAGAAGGTCTGATTTTGTCCCCCGTCAGATAATTACCAATGCCTGGAGATGTTTTTGGTTGTTTTAAGTTAGGGATGTTACAGGGATCTAGTATATAGGGTACAACATATAGGGCATCCCACTACAAAGATTATCCAATATTAGCCAAGGTGGAGAGGTTAGTTTCAAGAATAATCTTATGTAGATAAAAGACAGGGATATGTAATGATCATTGTTAGGGTCCGTGGTTAAAGGAACGAGGCTGATACAAAGCAAAGGTCAAGCAAAACTTTATTTCGTGCCAAGCATCAAGAATCATACTGACCCGGGTCAGGGTCGTCTCTAAGGAGAGAATGACTCCCCCCACCCCTAATTTCTCAGGCTAGCTCTTATAGGGCAAACCCCCAAGCCACAAGCTGACTAAAGTCTTGTAGCTGCCTAGAGTTAATTTGCATTTCCATTGTTCAAGATCTGGGATGTTAAGGGCATTTGGGCACTTCCACCTGGTCCTAAATACTGGCTGCCCGTTCTTAATTTGCATCTCCATTGCTCCTGGAACCAGGAGGTTAAGGAGGGTAACTGATTGGGCATCTCCTCCAGTCTGGCTCACCTTTGTTTTCCAGGAGCTGGCTGCCCATATTTCCTGGAGCTGTTTTTCTGTGTAAACAACAAGATGGCAGCTTGGACATCTAAATAGGTCCTTACAGTCATGCTCACTAAAAATTAAAAACATTTGTTTAAAACAGCATGTAATGACATCAAATTAACAGACTTTTTTTTTTTAAGATTTCATTTATTTATTTTTGACAGAGAGAAGCACAGCTAGAGAAGGAACATAAGCAGAGGTAGTGACAGAGGGTCAAGCAGGCTTCCCTGCTACCTGGGAGCCTAATGCAGGTCTCGATTCCGGGACTCTGGGATCATGATCTGAGCCAAGGGCAGATGCTTAACTACTGAGCCACCCAGGCATCCCAAATTAGCATACTTTTTGAAAGTTATATAACACATTGTGGCAAAGGTATGGTGAAATAATCATCTTATTCTTTGGAGCTACTTTTCCTACAAGCAGTAGTTTTACCATATTTACCAAGCTCTTAAAATGATTATTCTTGTTAACTCAGTTATTTCTATATAGGCCTATATAATATGTATATATAATAAAATAATTATATAATAAATAATGCTAAATGGGGAGAAAAAAGTGGGCCAGAGAAAACTGTCATCACTTTACTAATGATAAGAAAAACTGAAGATGATCTAAGAATAAACACAGCCTGTTAAAAGAATATTATGTAGGTTTTTTTTTTATATATAAAGATTTTATTTATTTATTTGACAGAGAGAAACACAGCGAGAGAGGGAAAACAAGCAGGGGGAGTGAGAGAGGGAAAAGCAGGCTTCCCCCCCGAGCAGGGAGCCTGATGTGGGGCTTGATCCCGGGTCTCCGGGATCATGACCTGAGCCGAAGGCAGTCACTTAACCAACTGAGCCACTCAGGTGCCCCAAGAATATTATGTAGTTATTTTTAATAGTGTTTGTTAGGACTTTGTAGTGAGTAAGATGGGAAATTATTGATTGCAACATAAAGAGTAAAGGAGAAAATAACTATGATATATATGGCATGATCATAACTGAGCAAAATAAACTGATGCATGAAAAGATTGAAGGAAATGTAAAACCCATCCATATAAATTGATTTACAAAAGTTTTAATTGATACATTTCAAGCATACTATACAATCACGTAAAATATACATGGATATATCTTCATTAGTATTTTATGATATATACCATCCATTTCTTTTACATATGTTAAGTTTTCCTGATTTAAAAGCCCAAGAAAACAAGAAGTTTGCTTTTATTTTCTTCTTCATACCAGGGACATAGTTATATGTTATATGAGACCATTAAACAATCGGGCATGCTCTCATGCACTATTGATGGGACTGTAAATGGATACAACCTCTCAGAAAGGTACCTTCTTCATGTGCATATCCTTCAACACATCAATCCCACATTATCCCAGAGACTCACCAGCACATCTAAGCAAACCAGTATATCCAAAGGTATTCATTACATTATAGTTTGAATAAGAAAAAAATTGGTAGCACACTAAATGCCCAATAACAGAAAAATGATAAAATATTCTATTATACATCAACTGAACATTTTATAAGCATAATGTATTCACATATTAACTTTTATTATAAAAGTAATAAATGCCTTTCAATAAGCAGTGGGCAGGTGTTGAAGTAATATACACTTGGGTTTAGCAGTGTGGTGATACTCGTTAGTTTCAAAAATCTGCTGACATATCAGAGTTTTTGAAATCTAAAGTTTTCTCTTCCTATCTACGTATTTATTTTCCTTAATAAAAAAGTATTCAGCACAATTTGCAGAAGGAAGGAAGAGGCATAGTCATCTAGGTTAGCATTGGGTTGCCACTTAATCTTATCCCAAGAATCATGAAATTAAACTTCATTTGTTTTAATCCCAGCCAGTCATCAAACTCCCTGGCCACAGGAACTTTCCTATTTCCGGGAGCTTTACCCTCCTCAAGACAACCTTGCCATCTCTAGACAGGTTCAATTATTCAGTGTTTTTTTCCTCAAAATAATTCCAAATTTACATATTAGTTTTCCTCATTTCTATTTCAAAAGCTTGTTTCCTCTAAGCAATTCACGAGTTGGATATTAGGCATCCTGCTTCTCTTTCATTGAAAGAAAAAAAATGTACCACGAAGTTGGGTCATTTGAAGTATACATTTGGCAAGGCACCGGCACACACTCCAAAGATAATGACAAAATATCTGGCCACGAAGCCCTTCCTCTCCACCTCCACGAGTCCTAACCTGTAATTCACACTTAGTCTTCCTTTTCATCACTCCTGCTATCCTGATATCCGTATGCCAGGTGCTTTTCAACTATCCATTTCTTATCTCATATTAACTTCTTGTGGAACATTCAACTATCTCAAATCCTCAGACCCGCCGTCTGATCCACAGGGAAAACACATCTCTTGCATTTCTAGAAGGTGAAAGCCTCCTGTCTTGAGCATTGTCAACCTTCCTCACCACCGCAAGGAACACCGGAGCATTTCTCTGCCTTTGTCCCTCCGAGATGAGGCTGCCTCCGTGCACATGTGATACCAATTTCTTTCAGCAAGCAGTCCTCTTTATTCTTGATCTCATTTCCTCTTGCTTGGCTCCACCACTCAAGATAATACCTGCATCTCTGAAATATCTTTGATCTCCCCTATTTTTCTCAGTCTGTTCTCTTACAATTAATGTATTCGGGGGGTCTCCTATTTCATGGAAAAGCTTCCTTTGATTTTGCTTCACCTAAACCTGTTGTCTTCTTTCATTCTCTCCTTTGTCATCAATATTCATTTAACTAAAATTTTAATCGACTATTCATATAGGATTAACCTGAATGTAGCTCTGTTGTGGGGCTTTAGATATTTAAAAATAAAATAATATACAATCTCTTATTTAAAAGCCTAATTTATTTGGGGAGGCAAATACATAAAAACTTCTTAGGAAAACTGCCTCTAATTGCTGCTTGAACATTCCCATCCTCTCCTCAATCAAATTTCCACTTCCAATAAAACTAGTGATCTATCTGATCCCAAATGTCAAGCCTTCTCAGTTCTTATTCTCTTTGGCTTTTCTCATTTTAGAGGATGTTAATCATTACAGATGTGTTTCACATGTATACTCAAGAGTTAGTCTCACAAGAAGCCTGTAAGGAAGCTATCCTGCCACGACCCCAAATTCCCACTCCTGTTTATCAGACAAGGCTCAGGAAGAATGAGTTACCCAAGGTCACCCAGCAAGTACATGACAGAGCCTACACTTGATCTCATACTTTCAGATTCCAGAGCCTCCATGCTTCTAACTTTACCTCTGGTGCCTTCCATGGCTGATTGAAGGAATGACTGTATGAATCTGTATTAATTAACTACATGAAGGCAGAATGCAGAATGTCAGAAAACATTTGTCTTTCTCTGACCTAATCTGACAGTATTTCAAGCAGCACCAGGCATGGGAGTAATGCCCATTAACCGTTGCTATCTAGCTTTTAACACAAAACACTTGCTGACCGTTGGTGGGCACCTGGGTAGGGAAGATGGTGCCTCTTTGTTCTGAAATGCTCCATTCAGGATTCCTGTCACAGAAGTACCTTAGACATGACTGAGCTATATAATTAGAATTTTTTTTGTGCCTGAGTATCCCAGCAGCTCTAGGCTGTAGAGCAGGTAGACTCTACTTAAAAAAAAAAAAAAAAAAAAAAAAAAAGATTTTATTTATTTGACAGAGAGAAACACAGCTAGAGAGGGAACACAAGCAGGGGGAGTGAGAGAGGGAGAAGCAGGCTTCCTGCCGAGCAGGGAGCCTGATGTGGGGTGTGATCCTGGGTTGCCGGGATCATGACCTGAGCAGAAGGCAGTCGCTTAACCAACTGAGCCAGGCAGGCGTCCCTAAACTCTACTTTTAACATATTTCACTACTAGAAGGTAATGTTTTAGTGAAGTTGCAATTTACATATAACCACCTTCAAGTATTTTTGAGTAATCAATGAAATTGGAGCACCTTACATGCCCAAACTGAATTCATTGTTGATATCTCAACCTATGTAACCTTCAATCAATGGATTAATTCCTACCTAGTTATACTCTAATCCTTCTGAAACCTTAGGATCCTGGTATCATCTAAAAATGTCTAAATCAATGCTTCATCACTTTTTTCTTTCTTATAAGAATCGTGAACATAGACTATCCAGAATTTCTGCCTCATCTAATTTGTTTGCAGGTAACTTTTTTTTTTAACTGCCTACATCTGTTGTCCCAAGGAAAATTGTTGTCTGATAAAGGTAGCTCTTTGCCTGCTTTTTCTTTTCTTTTTTTTTTTAAAGATTTTATTTATTTGACAGAGAGAAACACAGCGAGAGAGGGAACACAAGCAGGGGGAGTGTGAGAGGGAGAAGCAGGCTTCCCGCCGAGCAGGGAGACCCGGGATCATGACCTGAGCCGAAGGCAGTCGCTTAACCAACTGAGCCACCCAGGCGCCCCTTGCCTGCTTTTTCTAAGGTAGGAGATATAAACACATCTGGGTTTTTATCTTCTAAACAATCTCTTGCTTATAGTCTTAATTAGTTCAGTCATTTACTTTTATTTGTTGCCACCCCATTTGAACTCTTTACTGCCATTTGAAATGTTTTCTGAAACTTGCTACTTATTATCTTTCTCCAATATGTAATTTTTCCTTAATTTGGCTTGTTTACATTGCTTTCTTCCGCCTTCACAATTTCTTCATAAATGGATATTTTTAAATCTCTTCCATATGTCT
Source organism: Spilogale gracilis (assembly GCA_004023965.1). Lineage (NCBI taxonomy): Eukaryota > Metazoa > Chordata > Mammalia > Carnivora > Mephitidae > Spilogale > Spilogale gracilis. The sequence continues at coordinate 26,133 of PITA01001062.1, read as the reverse complement.
CTCTAACTGGCCTAAGATCTCTGTTAGGCATTTACTTGTGTGAACTGCTGTCTTTTCCTTTATATTTTCTTGGATAAATTCACCTTAATTTTGTCCTACTTTTTTGAAGTGCTCATGATAAAACTGAATAAATTCTTGATGTTTGCAGTCAGTCAGCCACTTGCTAGGTACCCATGACAGGCACAACATTGTGCTAAGCTGGGGGATGGAAGAGCCAGGCAGAAGGAAGAATCAGAAAAGTAGAATGGAATACAAAAGTTCTTAAATTTAGGAAAATGAAATGTAACAGGGTAGATAGGATATCTATAAAATCAGAATTAAAAAAGGAATATGTAAATATAGTAAGCAAGTATGAATAATCTCTATGAATTCTGAAGGAAGAAGCAATGATTGGTCGGCATCATCAAAGAGGGTTCTTGAGGGTGATGGGCTTTATTCAGGGAAGTAGTTAGGATGTCAGTAGTAGGGTAATGGCCATATTCCAGCTGGAGGAAATGGCATAGAGATAGAAATGAACAACTTGATCAGATGATATCTAATTTGTTGTTGGATGAATAAGGGAATCAGAGTCTGCGGACATTGAGAAAGCAGGGGTAAGTTTGTGACTATAGAAGGAAAGAGAGATGCCTATCATTTTTAATTTATATTCTTCATGTAATTTTGATTCTGGTCCTTGTCAGTTATGTGTGCTTCACCCTCCAGTCATTAGGTGGTCTTCTCTCTTTTTTTAAAGATGACTCGATGAGCACAAGTTCTTAATTTTAGAGTAGTCATGTTTATCAGTCTCCTTTATGATTAACATTTCTGTGTCTTGTGTAAGAGATCCTTCTCTGCTTTGAGGTTAGAAAGACTTTTGCCTATGTTTTCTTCTAAAAGTTTTCAACTTTAGGGATGCCGGGGTGACGCGGTCGGTTAAGCGGCTGCCTTAGGCTCAGGTCATGATCCCAGGGTCCTGGGATCAAGTACTGCATCGGGCTTCTTGTTCAGTGCCTCTGCCTGCCGCTCCCCCTGCTTCTGCTGTGCTCTCTCTCTGACAAATGAATAAATAAAATCTTTTTTAAAAAATAAAATAAAAGTTTTCGAGTTTAGCTTTTGATATTTAAGTTCTTAGTCCATCTGTGATCAATGTTGGTGATCCACATTTTTTCCTAGCTCAGTTGATTCAATTGTCCTTCCCCAGTGATCTAAACAGACATAAACTACAAGTTGCACAAGTCTGGTTCAGGTTCTCTGTTTTGTTCCTTTGGCCATTGAAAAAGTAATAACCCTGACTACTGACACTTTGAAATGCTGCCTTATATTGTTTTGGCTCTATGACAGGTCTCCCACGGCCCAGGTGGTATGGATCACAGGGTTACCCAAAGTGGTACCCGGAGATAGCCCACAAAGAACTACATGAATTTGAGGAGAAACATTTTCCAAATGGAGAAGATGGGGAACAACCATCAGTGGAAGGGATAAAGTGATTTATGGCAGGCAAAAAATTGTCATGTGTTTTTTCTTATTTGAAGTTGAACTTGTGCTGAGATGTTCTTCCTCCCCATCCCCATAGATAGAATATTAGTTTTGTCATATTGATTTACCAGCTTCACACATATGTTGAAGACACTAACTCCTTTATTATCATATGTGTCCAAATATTCCCCCAATTTTTTGTTTTCTTTTTAATTTTACCTATCATATTCTATAACAGGAAAGTAATGATTTTTGTGACTCCAACTTCATGGAGTTTCTAAATTGTGACTTTATAGTTTTATTCTTTACTGTGACTAAATTTTATTCTTAGTCCTTTTCCATTCTAATATGTAAAGAGTATCTTTTTGAAAAAAGATTTTATTTGTTTATTTGACAGAAAGAGAGCACACATGCAGGGGGAATGGCAGAGGGAGAAGCAGGCTTCCTGCTGAGCAGGGAGCCTGATGAGGAACTCAATCCCAGGACCCAGGGATCATGACCTTAGCTGAAGGCAGACGCTTAACTGACTGAGCCACCCAGGTACCCATGAACATGTATTTCTAAAATCCTTTATCCACCTAAAAATTATTTTTGGTGGAAATAATAGGAGAGTATCTAAATTTCTCAGATTTGCTTATTAATTTTCTTGGTACCGTTTAGTGAATAATCATTTCTCTTCTGATCTGTAACCATTTTATACTACACTATTATATAAAACATAGTCCTTATCTCTTCTGAGATCCAGACTCATATATAATATATCTTCTGGTATCTTTCATATGTCTTTTGACCGAATAAATGTAAAATGGTACTTATGATCATCACTGAAAAAAATAAAATAAAACAAATGCTTGTCGCATTCTCCCCGCCCGCACAGAGGACGCAACACGAAACTGGTACAAGTGGCCGTTTTATTCTTCTCCTTCCCGCACAGGTATCTCCCCTTCGTTTCCTCTGCACAGGTATATGTATATCTCTCCCCCCTCCAGAAAGTCCCTTGGCTTATATACAACACAGCAGCCAATCAGGAGGCTGTTCACGCGCTGGTCAATCAGGAGGCTTGTTCACGTGTAGCCACAAATCCTTGTTACTCAGCTGGAAGGCGTTCGTCAGTTGTTTACCACAATTCTGGCGGTATATGGCTATCTGCCAGCTGCCATTTTGTGAACACTTATGTAGCCAAGGGACCGGGTCCTAGGCACCCCGACAAATGCTGCCGTAATTATAATAACTGTATCATGTGTTGTTATATTTGGCATATTAAATCTATAGATCAGTTTACATCGGGTAGATAGGTAGGTAAGTAGATAGGTGGATGAGCCTCAGGTAGACCAACATAAGAGTTTTCATGAACCCAGGATTATGATTAATTTACTTCTACACACTTGAAATCCAAAGGTTGCCATGAACGGGGAGTAAATGGAACACTACTGAGTGTATTATTGGTAAGGTAAGTTTTTTTTTTTTTTAGTAAGGTATTATTTTAGATTATATCATTAATGACTTTGAGAAAAACCAAATGAACATCTGAACCAGCCAAATCAAAATTAGACAATTCAACCATTAATTTTCAATAAATCACTATTTTGAGAAACACCTGTTACCTGTCTTACAACTAACATTTTTTGAGGGCATGAACTGTGAATACGCAGCACCTAAAAGTAGCCACTCAGTGCATATCTGAGTCAAGAAGGGATAAACAAGTGAAGGATGGAATGGTAGAGAGTGTCATAGACAAAGTCTCTACTTTTAAATTTGAATCTTCAGTTGAGCCAGTTTTGTGGACTGAAATTCTTCCATTAGGAAAAAACGTGTGCACATGCCATTCCATGCAGCTAATCCAACGGCACTGCTTCTGCACCTGTCACATAATTGTGTCAGCAGTCAGGGGCCTCTCTCAGCCGTCCGGAGGAACGGACCCACTTCGCTAGGTTCTGGGAGAACTGGAAAGGAGATACATGAGCCAAGCCGTCAGGGCCCCTGTTGTTCTAGTTTTCATTCAAGCTGAGAATACAAAATGAACCAAAGAGAAAATGTCAAAACACTCAGAATCCTAAGTGTAGATTAACTCTGTTCAAACTATGCACATCCGTGTTGAGAGAACAAAGTAGCAGAGTCCCCTTGGGCAGGTGAGAAGCAGTGAGCTCCTTCCTTTGGCAGCTTTCTCTACTGCGGAAGGATTTACTGGTTTTCAAACCGTGATCTCAGACCACTGGCAAATTATTCTTAACAGTCACGTAAATAGAAACGATGTATGTTATCTATATTCATATAATAGAGATCTCTAAAATATAGACCTTCAATCTTAACTGTAATTAGTATATAATTTTCTTACAGATTTATTTATTCTCTATGTAGAATAGAATTGTTCATAAAGTGCAAAAGAGAGTGCATGCATGGCCTATACTAAAAATAGAAAATAGGTGTCAGTTTATTAAGCTTTTATTTCGGTTACTTCTATGGTTTTATATGTGTAGGGGTGTGCAGCTATAATGTAAACTGTATTCTTGCTGTAGTCATTGAACATGTTTAAAAGCCACTGCTTTAAACCATGGTAAACTGAGCCGCAAAAGGATCTGGGCAGCAGGCTGAAAAACCCACTATGTAAACAATGGGCCTCTCTGTCGTGCACACACACAGTGAAAACTTCTCAAGGTCTGGTTCTAGCCACTCTTTGAATGGCTCAACCTTTGTTGCCTTGTCTTTCCCAATTTTTGCAGCTGGGCAAGTAAACTTTGTTTAAAGAACTTTCCCCATTTCTTGTAATGTTTTGCAAGGCTGGGAATTCTGGTGGCAGCTTCCCAGGTATTTATAGCTCTGCCATCAATTTAGAAGTTGTCCCATTTTTCAAATCTCCATTCAGCTTGCTCACATTGGAGCAACTCTCCACAGCAATAACATAGGGATCACGTGGTTCCTTCCTATTCCATCACTCCCAGTCCAGCACAGCAACACCAGGGTGAGCCTGTAGACGGGAGGGAACCTCATACTGTAAGTTTCAGAAAGTGTTTATTTTAACTACATGATGTATAAAGAGTGTATATTCACTTCATGTAGTACAAAGGCAATTGTGCTTTCCTCTAGGAGTAAATCTGTAATTATTCTGTAACAACTGCTTTGCATCATTTCTTTTCCTCTGCTTTTTAAGTTTTGAAATTGAGAAAATAACATTTGAACTAATAAAGTTGAAATTGTCAGCACTTTTCCTCTAATGCTCATTTGTCAAAAGTTATTGAAACAATGAAAAAGAAATCTTTGAAGAGACAAGGTAAATGGAGTCTCTCTATGGAGACTAGTTGTGTTTGTTTTTTTTGTTTTGTTTTGGTTTTGTATCTTTTTTTTCTTCTTTCAGTGAAAGCAAAACAAGGCAATCCAAGAACCAAGATAAGGTCAGTTTTATGGGTCAGTCCTGAATACATCAAATGAGCATATAGTTAGCAGGTACCTGTAGAATGAAGAACAACCTAGAAAAGAATCAAAGAATTAGAACACAGAGACAACAAAAGGCGGTAGGCCAAAATGTTAGAGACTGAGTGTCCAATTTTTACCATTGTCAAATATCTTCTGACTTCAATGAGATTCCATGTACCACTGGATTTCATGGGCTCCCATGTGAGCTGAGGAGACAGGCAGAACATGAAGCTGAATTGTCTGTTGTCTGTTACAGGGGAGGGAGCCAAAAGTGAAGAGTACAAGGAATGTGGCTCTTAAGGCTCTTAACTAAGGCTAATATGCCAAATAACTAGAATGTGCTCTTTACTTTTGTAATTTATCTTTCACAGAAAGAGGTGGAAAACCAGGAGGCTTTGAAAATGACATTAAATTTATTTTGGTCAAGCCAAATAGATTCACTGCACTGAGAGAAATTTTGGGGGGGTAAAAACAGCATATATAAGCATATATCTATCCATACAAGACTGGTCCTGTCCTTTCCTTTGGTGAGTGAAGCTTATGAACATTCATAACACAAGGCATTTCATAATTCTTTCTTATTGTTTTCCATGTTTATCAGATATTTCAACATACTGTGACTTTCAAAGAGAGTGGCCTGTGGAAGTCCTCCAGATTGCCCTTGGGATAATCTCAACGTACCAATGTTTAAAACTATATCTACACTTTTATCTCTGGAATAATTTTAATCTGTTGGTCATCTCTCAGTGGATATCTCCTCAGAAATTTTATTCTGTTAAAGATACACAATAGACCCCTCTGAATTTGAGAAGTGTGGGTTGCCTATTAAAAACATGAATTTAATACTAAATCAAGTAAATTTGGTAAGTTTGTTATTGGAACTAAATGTATCAATGCTAAAAAAGAAAAAAAAGACAAACTTCCCTATGACTTTTTTTTTTAAGATTTTATTTATTTATTTGACAGAGAGAGATCACAAGTTGGCAGAGAGAGGAGGAAGCAGGCTCCCTGCTGAGCAGAGAGCGCAATGCGGTCTTCGAACCCAGAACCCTGAGATCATGACCTGAGCCAAAGGCAGAGCTTAACCCACTGAGCCACCCAGGTGCCCTGGTTTGTTGTTTTTGCAGATAAACTTCTCTTACGATGTAGAGATTATTATGTGGTTAAGAATTAAAATTATAGGGGCACCTGGGTGGCTCACTTGGTTAAGCGACTGCTTTCGGCTCAGGCCATGATCCTGGAGACCCGGAATGGAGCCCCACATCGGGCTTCCCGCTCAGTGGGAAGCCTGCTTCTCCCTCTTTCAGTCCCTCTGCTTGTGTTCCCTCTCTGGTTGTGTTTCTCTCTGTCAAATAAATACATAAAATCTTAAAAAAAAAGAATTAAAATTATATAACTTTATAAAATATGCCTAATCTCCCTTACCAATATACCTTGGGCCTTTTTCTTTGAAGCTTTCAGACTCTATGATTGGGTTTTAGAGGTAATATAGAATATCTTCATTCTGGTTTTACTATACCAGAGACATAAAGAGATAAAGAAGTGACATAAAAGAATTTGCCCAGTAATGCCATTGAATTTGTAGGCAAAATGAGCAGCGCCCACCAGTGGAGTTCTATAAATAAATTGGCAATGAACAGGGAGGATTGCTTCTTGTTAATTAAGAGCCACTTAAAACTGGGTTCTTGACTTTCTGTAGAGTGTTGTAAATCTTCCTTTTTTAGAGCACAGGATTTTTATTTTTAAAGAAAACACACATCTGTGTTTGTACCAGATGGTATAAAGACACTTCCTATTATCCATTCTTCTGTCCATTGCTACAGATGTTACAAGTGTCTTCTAAACTTGCCCCCTCTTTCAAGGCTAAAAACAGAACCTAGCATTAAACATAACAGTAAATAAAGAGGTAGAGAAACCTGAAATGAAAACAAGATGCACTTGTTAGATCGACTTTGTTCTTCTACTACTTGGTCACCTCAACAAGACAATACAATTGCAGTTCAGCCAAAGCTTCTTTTTGGCCTTGATAACTCTGGAGGATAAATGACCTTCATTCCAGAAATTGAACTTTTTATGATATCGTGTGCATACAGAATTGCCCTTAGGTTAAAATCCCTCGTTGAAAACCTCTGCTCTGTCTGTCCAGTTCTGACTTAATTCTTCTTGTAACTTAAGACTGTACTAACCTTGTAATGAACAAACATTTGACTCATATTTTCTGGAGCTACACCATTTAATGTTTAGTTTAATGACATTATTTCGAATCAGATCAAAGGAAGCAAAGGCTTCACCAGAGAATATGCTGACAATATGCTACCCAGAAATAAGCTTTAATAAAAGGATTCAGTATTGATCTAGCTATGGAATGGTTCCAATAAAGGCATATTGAGGCCTTACTGGATAGCACACCCCAGCTCCTTTACTGTCCTCTATTCACTGAGGACAAAGGTGAACAGTATTTATTTAGTGTCTACTCTATCCAGAGTTTCTCCTAAGAACTTTGATATTGTGAGGACTTTATTCTCAGAATCACCTTCTTTCTATGACTTCCAAACTTGGGAGAACTTTAAAAAATACTGTCATTACCAAAAAAACTGATGACCCCAGATCTGAAAGGGGATCATAGTCCATCCTCCATAAAGTCCTTGATAATAAGGGGTCAAGAAGCTCAAGTTTATCTCTAGCTAGTAGGTCCAGACCCTGAATACCAACTATATTTCAAAAAGCCCTGAGGAAAATAGAAACAAAGTATAGATTTGTTAAATGGAACTTTCATCTACTTGGCCAGTGAAAAGATAAAGGTTTACTTTCAAATGGTTTTACGTAACTAACATTTTCTGAGATTTACTCTGAGAGGAGGAAAGGCAAATAACACTGCATCAGATCACAGAATGAAGGACTTATGTCATTGGGATACTGTTCTTGGAAAATTAATAGGTTCCAGAATCAAGCAAGATGATTAATACTGGCTTTCATTTGATCTATAAACCACAATGACAGGCACAGCATGCCCCTGACTTTGCCTGGCATTGTGATTTAATGAAAAGAGAAAGCTTAGAAGAAAAAACCCTTCTATATGAGGCCAGAAACTTCTTGATTAATATACCCACCTTGTGATTTCTAAATCTTGATCAGGGGACTTTTGCGTGCGATAGATATTTTCTTTCCCAAGATAGTGGGATAAAAGGTGTGAGTTTTTTAAACACAAGTGGTGACAGTATAGAAGGGAAGTGATAGCTTCATATTTTCTGGAGGAAATGCCATTTGCGAAGATATAAATAATAATGCTGAAGAGAGTAAACAGGGGAAAGTGAATGCGCTAATAATCATGGCTGTACTTTTATAATGGGTGTACTGTTAAATAAAATCAGTTTTGGAAAGTTCGAGTGTAAGGCTGAAGTAGAAAACTGTTAAGGTCACAGAATACGTTGGTGTGAGTGAATCTACAAGCCATACCCTCTCAGGTCTCAGTGGTTTTGACTGGCGTTGAAAGACAACTGTGTGGATGAAAAAGATGGAATAGCCAAGCCCCTATGTAAAAGGTTGGAGCCACTGGAGAAAGTTAGAGCTGTCATAAAACCAACCTGTATTCACCCCACTGTTTTTCTTATGACTCTTATTATAGCTCAGAACTCTGCTCCAAGAGTGTCTACACCCATCAAATCACCTGAACTTTCATCTCCATCTCTTAAAATAGCACCTGCCCCCCTTCTCCATCCTGGGCATGTCAGTCTACGCCTGATCCAACGTGGCTAACATAGCTTGCCTAATTTTGTTTCCAGAGATTTCTTTTTTTTTCTTTTTTTTTTTTAAAGATTTTATCTATTTATTTGACAGAGAGAAACACAGCTAGAGAAGGAACACAAGCAGAGGGACTGAGAGAGGGAGAAGCAGGCTTCCTGCTCCGCAGGAAGCCTGATGTGGGGCTCAACCCCGGGTCTCTGGGATCATGACCTGAGCTGAAAGCAGTCGCTTAACCAACTGAGCAACCCAGGCGCCCCTCCAGAGATTTCTTCAGAAACCAGAGCTTATTCTTTATCTTGCTAGCAACTCTCCAGGGGATTTGTTAAATCAAAACAAATGGGGAAGAACTCCACATGTTCACAAAGAGATTCTTTATCCTGTAATTGGATATGTATATCTGCCTCAATGGCTGGTCTTCATGTTTTTGTGTTTTCTTCCACTCCGTCATTTTTCTCCACATTTATTGAATGTGTCTATATGCTCCATACTTCATCTCTGAGTTAAACTTCATGCTCCTGCAGAACTTAACCTGCTGAGGACAATAGCCAATTTGTAGATTATGGTATAAAGATAACAAGCACTTTGACAGATGTAAACATCAAAGCTATTGGGCTACTTAAATCAGTTTGCCTTATGAGTATGGCTGCTTTAATCTGGCAATCACTGGATTGAAAGGTCACACAGTACTTTATTTCCATAGCAAGCTTTATCCCCAAATCTCTTGAGATGATTCATTCAAAGAATATTTAGTGAGTATCTATAATTAAGCAGGCACTGTTCTATAATATTAGTACTCAGTGGAACAGAAACATTCCTGTGCTCATGGAGCTTACAATCTGCAGGAACCCAAACTCCACTAGACAATATACAAATAAGTAAAAAGTAGAATAGGGAAGATAGAGGTGTGTGCTAAAGAGGAGAAACCAAGCAGGGAAGAAATGTATGACATATGGAGGAAGGTCATTATGTTAGGGTGACTGGGGAAGAGCCCCCTGAGTCAATGACTTCTCCATGATCCAAAGGATATGGTAAGGTGAGTCGTGATGCTATCTGGGGAAAAGCATTCTAGACAAAGCTAGTCCAGCAAATGCAAAAGGCCCTGTGGCAGGGAAGTTCCTGGTGTGTCTAAAAGAAGTAAGAATACTACTGTGATGGTGAGATCAGAGAATGGTTTGGTGAAAAGTCACTCTCCTTTTAAAGAAGAGAAGGTGAACTAGCTTCCCAATGCTGTTTCAGGACCCCAGGAAGACTACAGTGCTTGGAGAAGGAAGTAGTGATGTTGTCATCGAGGCCAGTAATATGGGAGGGTAAAGCTCTGTATCCCAGACCTCGAGTTGTCATTGTAAGTTTCAACCCTCACTCCTTAGTCTTGGAATACCATTTGATATACACAGTTCTACTAAGGGAGATGAATGGGGGCAGTAATCTTAACAGATAATAAGAAAGAACTTAATTACATCAGGAGTACGGAAGAAAATGTACAAAAGGAATTGTGCATCCTCATGACCTAATTTCCTCCTCCTTTTTTTCCTCTTCAACATCCTTTCTCAGCCTGACATTATCATGACAGAAAATCACCATTGAACTTCAGTGGCACAACTTTCTACAAGACCTAAACCAACTGTAGCTAAGAATCGAATCTCCAGAGATCTTATAACCCCAGACTGGCTCACCATGTAGGAAAGCATCTCTGTGGAGAGACACCAATGAAACTATCTGGTCTCAAAAAAACTGAAAAATCAAACAGACTTATCCATACACACTAAGAAACAAGCCAAAATTCTAGACAAAACAAAAGAGAAGAATTTGTAACTGCCTCTGAGATAGCGATTCTTAATCTTTCACCAATTACGGATCCCTTAGAGAATCTGATGAAAGATATGGAATCTGCCTCAGGAAAATGCATTTGCATTCAGCTCCAATGGGTTTCTTAATCTGGTGAAGCCCATCGGTGGATGGCTCCATAGAGTTGGGATTCAAAATATCTGTTTAGGAAAACAAAATCCTTTCTTCTTCAGAAAAGCTAAAAATTCTTTGTATTTAGATTTATTAGATATAAATATGCTCCTAAAACTTCAGTTACTGCTCTACTATCTCCAGTGACTATGAACACACTACAATTTACAATTGAGGAATCATAATCTAACCTCCCTCCTGACTCTGGAGTAGACTAAGGCTGAAGCTAGGGAAAGAAGCTAGCAACAGAATTCAATATCAGGGAGAGGGTTCATCCAGTTCAGACCGCCTGCCTTTGGAGTTGCCACCATCAAACAGCATCAGGAGATACCCGCAGGGCCCTGGCTCTGTGCCTCTTCGGCAGCATCTCTGTGACCCTGCTAGGAGTTCTGGTTCCAGGAGAGGTACTGAGTTATGCAAACAGATTTAGCTATCTTAGAAAGAAGCTTTATTCCCTCTCCATATCAGTGGCTATTCCTCTGTCCTACTAATTTATTCACTGCATTCACCTGGAATAGCCTCTAGAATCTCTTGGTAAGCACTAAGCTCCATTTCATCATGTAAAGGGGGGAAATTAGGGAGAGCCAAAGAGAAAGATTCTGCCTGCTGATATTTTCTTTATCTGTGTACCAGCCAACCTACCAACAGCCCTATGAATCTGAACATAAACACAGGTTAGAAAAAAAAGAAACACAAACCCTATAAAACAATATGTCTTTACTGCTGGGAGATGGTCCAGAAGAAGGAAGTGTTTAAACATGAATATCTGCATTGCTTTTTGTTTTTTTTTTTAATCAAAAAAGAGATGCTGATACTCTTATTTTAATAAAGTGCAAACTGCTTCTCCCACTCTTTTCCTGTTCCCACACACCTTCTCTAGCTGCTTGGGTTTGTGAACTGGTTGTTCTCACCAAGGGAGTTAGCTAGGAAGGAAACGGTAATTTGTTTAGGATGGCTGAAATCAACACTTGTTTGACAAACTAATATCCATAGTCCCTACTCATCACTGTGTGATACTTTTGCAGTTCATGGTATTGAAGGTAGGGGTCACTTTGTGTTTCTATAAATGTGTCACCCACTACCACTGCCCCATTCCTTCTGGGAGGGAACCGCATGACCATCAGAGAGGTTGCACAACCCCCTGAGAATCAGAAATTAGGCTTTTTTTTTAAATTTTTTAAAAACATTTTATTTATTTGACACAGAGAGAGAGATCACAAGTAGGCAGAGAGGCAGGCAGAGAGAGAGGAGAAGGCAGGCTCCCTGCCAAGCAGAGAGCCTAACACGGGCCTCGATCCCAGGACCCTGAGATCATGCCCTAAGCCGAAGGCAGAGGCTTTAACCCACTGAGCCACCCAGGCACCCAGAAACTAGGCTTTTAGACCAAAAGAAGTCTTCCTCTCTTCTTCTGGGGCTCCAGCGCTCAGCCCTGCTTGAGAAGTGCTGTCAATGATAGAAGTGTGGTGGGGTTTTCCTCTGAGGAAGTTGCCAATGCTCCAGTTCCTTCCATAGTCTCCAGCTTTACCAAGATCCTTCTTGTCCTTAATGAGGGCAATTTCTCAATCAGAAATTCTTAACATGTTACAGGAAAACACAGCAATCCGAAAGACCAGGAAAGGAACTCGCCGAGTTCTATCCTGGGCATGTCTAGAAGGTATGGGGCTTCCACCCCCTGGAAGGTGTGGCACAAGTACTGGGTAAAGGTATGCAGACATTAAGGATCATACAGCCAACCCTTCCCCACAGGGGATCACATTGGACCAGTGGTTTTCAACTGGGGACAATGTCTGGAGACATTTCTGATTGTTATGATTGAGGGAATGGGTGTTCCTGGCATCTAGTGTGTAAAGAGGCCAAGAATCCTGCTTAACATCCTATAACACTTGGGAAAGCACCCCCTCTCCTCCATAAAGGCCGATCTGGCCCCACAAGTTAATAGTGTCAATGCTGAGAAACCCTGTGCTGAAGGGAATGAGGGCATGGAGATTTGAGGGACGGAAGAAGCAGAATGTGTGGGAGCCAAATACATCAGAGAGTCCTAGAGGAGGCAGAGGTTTAACCTTTTCAGTCAAATTCAGAGGCTTTGGAGACCTCAAAATAAAGTGGGGCATTTTTTTTAAAGATTTTATTTATTTATTTGACAGAGAGGAATATAGCCAGAGAGGGAACACAAGCAGGGGGAGTGAGAGAGGGAGAAGCAGGCCTCCTGCGAGTGGGGAGCCTGATGCGGGGCTCGATTCCGGGTCTCCGGGATCATGACCTGAGCCAAAGGCAGTCACTTAACCAACTGAGCCACCCAGGTGCCCCAAGGGGGGGCATTTTTGACTAAATATTGTACTTCAGAATCAGACAATCTATCACATTGCTGGTAAAAATTGGAGTGTTCTCTGATGGCTGCTTATAGTTAATGACTTGACCCTCTAAGTGAGCCTTTCATTTCCTCTTGTGTGTGTGTACAGAGGACAACACGAAGACAAACACATGCGCCGTCTGGAAGGGGGCAGTGTATACATTGTAAGTGAATGAAACCTGGGTCTTCTGTGCCACAGGCAACACCGATAAGAAAGGTTACACATCCTTCTTTGCGTACAACACATTATCGACAACTATAGGCTTAAGATAAATGAGCTGTCTTTCACCCTTTGAGACTGCAACACTGGAACTGAAAAATTTTCCTCTGAAGGATTTCTCATGAGTGACTTTTCAAAGGATAGTTCCAAGTCCATGCAAAGAGTTCCCTCCTTTGTTGACAAACATTTAGGACATTTCCATATCTGGACTATTGTGGGTGATACTGCAATGAAGACAGGAGTGGCAAATATCTCTTCAAGTGAATTTATTTCATTTGCATATATACCCAAAAGTGAAATTACTGGATTATACCATAGCTCCTTTTTAAATTTTTGGAAGAAACTCCATATTGTTTTCCCTAATGACTGTACTAATTCACATTCCCGTCAACAGTGCATAAGGGCTCCCTTTTCTCCACATCCTCACCAACCATATATGTATGTAGATATATGTATACATACATACATATATGAACACTATAAGATATATAATACAAACAATAGAATATCATTCACCATTTATTTTTATTTATTTTTTTTAAAGATTTTATTTATTTGACAGAGAGAAACACAGCCAGAGAGGAAACACAAGCAGGGGGAGTGAGAGAGAGGGAGAAGCAGGCTTCCCGCTGAGCAGGGAGCCCGATGTGGGACTCGACCCCAGGTCTCCGGGAACATGACCTGAGCCGAAGGCAGTCGCCCAACCAACTGAGCCACCCAGGCGCCCCCACCATTTAAAAAAGGAGGAAATCATGCCATTTGTAACATGGGTGAACCTGAGAATATTATGCTAAGTAAAATAAGCTAGACACAGACAAATACTGCATGATCTCATTTATATGTAGAGTCTAAAAAAGTTAAATTCATAGAAACAGAGAGTAGAAGAGTGGTTGCTAAGGGGTGGGGAAAATGAGGAGTACAAACTTTTGGATATAAGGTAAGTTCTGGCGACCCAACAGGTAACGTGGTGACTATAGTTAATAATAGTGTATCGTATACTTGAAATCTGGTAAGAGAGTACTTCTGAAGTGTTCTCACCACGTAAAAAAAGTAACTCTGAGGTTATGGGTGTGTTAATTAGCTTGATTGTAATAATCACTGCACTATGTACAAGCATGTCAAAACATCACATCGTACATCTGAAATATGTACAATTTCTATTTGTCAGTCATATTTCAGTAAAGCTGGAAACAAAATAAAATTTAACATAAGAAGAGCTCCCTCCTCTCCTCACAAGAACATCATCCTGGGAGAATTTACTGAGGACAGAAGGGCAGGGTGCATGTGTGTGAGAGAGTGAGAGAGTGAGGAAAGCCAAGAGTGCATGCGTGTGTGAGCGCATGCACATGTGAGAGAGTATGTGTGCATTTTCCTGCCTTTGTCTTAATGTACTTTCTAAATGGAGCATGGTCTGCCAGCAATGAGTGTGCCACCTCTCCTTTGGACCTTGGCTTCCTCATAAAGAGAGCGAGTTCTCCAATCATCTCTAAGGTCCTGTTCCAGCTCTAACATTTCTGGATTCTGTGTCGACAGTCATTTTTGTGCCTGCAGCAGAATGCCAAATGGCTGCATCCTGTGCTTTCTGTCTTCAGGGGCCTTGTGCAGACCTCACTGGCACCGCACTGTGGGTGACAAGGGCGGAGAAGCCCCCAAGACACCCATTCTTCGCCTTCCATTCTTGCTTTGAAGAAATGTTTTATATTCCTCCTCAAGATTATGTGAAAAGGACTTTAATGGGCTGATTTTTATGTGAGGATCCAATGATAGAAAAACAGATTCTAGTCAGCGCTTTACTCAGAGGATCATTCCACAGAAGCTGAACTGTTTCTAAAATAGTCCCCAAAGTAGCTTAAAAAGTAATGGAGATTCTAAAATCAGATCATTTCCTGATGAAAACTCTAGGCCTGTTCAATTTTTAATCCTTTCTGAAATCAGCATGGTGTTTTTTTTTTCCCATAAAGGTATTTAAATGAAGTCCTTGAATTTACTCCTTGGACACATTTACATGTTACGTCTAGTTTCCTAATTCATTTAATCAAGGCTTTCCTAACTCTGAATTGCAGTTAACTGTCTTCAGGGGAATTAGGGTGCTTATTCCTATTTTTCTGACAAACATGCAGCATCAAATATTCATCATTTAAATGCAATTAAAATATAGAATCACAAAACACCATGCAATGATTTAAATTGCTCCAGTTTTAATTAAGGGATTAGGGCAACTGGGTAATAAGAATATAATATAATGTACAATCAAAGGCCAAATTTTATAGGTTTTTAATAATTCAAAACTTTAATGACTTGAAAGATAAGAGGTATGTGTGTGTATTTGCCAACAATGAGTAATAATGACACTGGAGAAGAATAGAAAGACATGGGTAAAAAATCTGAAAACTCAGATGTACTGAGAAATTTAAAAATCTCTCTGTCCAGTGAAATGTTTAATAGTCCCAAATTTTTCCAGGCTAAAAGCAGTAAGTCAGAATAAAATGTCACATATGAGTGGAACACGGTATTTGGTAAAGTTGTTAAGGATCCTACCCCCATTTTGGAAACAATTCTTACATATCATATTTCTGTTTCACTAGGATCATCTTAATTTATGGCTCTGGGACTTGTGGGACCACCTTAAAATGAATCCTTGAAATTGATCTAAAACATGGTCTGTAGATGATAAAACCTAAACACGTCGTCAAAAACTTAAAATTAATTGACACTTTCATTATTCACCTGGCCTCCAAAATGACTTCCTATAAATTATATTGCCAAATATAAATAGTTAGAACTTCAGCTGCCACATTTTCCATATAAACCAACAGCAGCTATAAACAGTGTTAAGTGAAGCAAAGAAAGGTTTCTCTATGGAGGCTGGAAACATGAAATTTCCTATACTTTTCATAACCGACATCTCTTGTCACATTTTTAATTAAAGTGGTATCGGGGCTTAATGTATTACCCCCGCTTGTTGGCTCCCCAAAGCGCATGTGCAGTTGGCTCCCCAAAGCCCATGTGCACCACCCATGTCCTGAGGCAGGGTTAAAAAAACAAACAAACAAACAAAACAAAACAAAACAACCTGCACCAACCTCAACCTACTGACGGGCCAATTGTACACCAACTGAGCATCCACGGAGGGCTTCTAACGTGTACCTGGACCTTCAGACGGTATTTCCAACAAAAGACTTTGGAGATCATCTGGTCTAACATTCTAAATCTAACAGAAGACTAAAGGAGCCACCTAACTGAGACCGTGCTCTCAGTCAGCTCTGTCCTGTAAAAATCAAATGAAAGCTACCTATGCAATTTTAAATTTTCTAGTAGGCACGGTTTTCGAAGTAAAAAAAAAAACAAAAAAAAACACTGATGAAGTTAATTCTAATAATATATTTCATTCAGCCTAAATTATAATTACTTCAATAAGCAATTGGTGTAAAAATTATTGAGCTGTTTGACAATACTTTCGTCATGCCAGGTCTATGAAACACAATGTGTGTTTTACCCATGCGGCTCATCTTAACTCACACCAGTCACATTTCAAATGTTCAGGAGTCATGTCTGGTCAGGATCTATACTGGGTTAACAGTAGAACTCCGGGCTATCTAAGGGGACCAGAATGACTTTCTTTCTTTTTTTTTTTTTTTTAAAGATTTTATTTATTTATTTGACAGAGAGAGAGATCACAAGTAGGCAGAGAGGCAGGCAGAGAGAGGAGGAAGCAGGCTCTCTGCTGAGCAGAGGGCCCGATGTGGGCCTTGATCCCAGGACCCTGAGATCATGACCTGAGCCAAAGGCAGAGGCTTAACCCTCTGAGCCATCCAGGTGCCCCAGAATGGCTTTCTGATGAGGAAGAAATTACAACGGTTGGAAAGGGTAGCCTCTTCCTCTGGAGGGCATCGTTTGGCCTCAGAGATTCAGACAGAGCAACCGAAGTTAGGTTTTTGCATCTGGTCACAGGGGTGATGTTACTAGAAGAAGAAAGTATAAATAAGTGTTGACGAAGGTATATAAATAAATTCTTATCTATTCATGCAGTGGAATACTATGCAATAAAAATGAACTATATACAGACACTTGCAACAATAAGGATGACTCTTATAAACATGGTATTAATTGAAAGAAGCCGAGTACAAACATGGTATCAATTGAAAGGAGCCAAGTATGCATAGATCTCCCTTGATTTATGAATTGAAAATATCATAAATCAAAAATGCATGTAATACACTGAATCTACTGAACATCATAGTTTAGCCTTGCCTACCTTAAAAATGCTCAGAACACTTGCATTAGCAGACAAGTAGGACAAAGGTCTCTACACAAAGCCTACTTTATGTAAAAGTGTTGACTATATGATGTAATTTATTGACTACTGTGTTGAGAGTAAAAATGAAAGGAGTTGTGTGTCTGTCATTTACCCTCTTGACTGTGTGTGTGTGGCTAATTGGGAGCTGCTGCCGCTGCCCAGCATCATGAGAGAGCTTCGAGCTGCGTGTTGCCAGCCAGGGAAAAGACCAAAGTTCACCATTTGAAGTACGGTTTCTACTGAATGTGTATTGCTTGTGCACCATTGTAAAACTGAAAAATCTTAGGTTGAATCATCCTAAGTCAGAGATCATCTGGATTTTATGTATCCAATTACACACAATACAAAAAAAAAAATAGGCAATACTACCCAAAGAATAAAGGGTCAAGATAGTAAGAACCCTTAGGAGTGTCAGTGACCAGAAGGGAGCAAAGGGGGAGCTACAAGGTGTTGATCCTGTTCTGTTTCTTGAACTGGATGTATTTCATTTATAAAATTCATTGAGCTATACACTAGGAAAATGTTTATTTATCATTATGTGTATATTATACTTCAATATAAAGGTTTTTTTAAAGTAAGAGTCAAAGTACAAAATTTCTACATATTTCTGTTTTGGAACAGAAACATCAAACACATATCAGATAACATTATAAAAAAGACATGCTTATGCTTCTGCTCTAAATTTATAAAATTTACATTACAAGATAAATTATAAAAATAAACAAAATCAAAGCTCATAGGTATTGATTGCTGATGATCAACCGTAAAGGTGGTCAGGAGCACAGGCCACAGAAGGTACTCGAGCAGCCCACCACACCCCAACTTTTCCTCTGGAGAATGTTTAACATTCTTGTCCTGAGTTTCCCCAATTGGTCCTTTATCCTTGGATTTAGCAACTGAACTCAAGAACAGAGATCTTCAAGAGGACCGGTTGTCTATTAGGCCTTGAAAGAATAAGTCCAAGGATGAGATTGGAGCATCTGGGTGGATTTGGGACACCACTGCATCTGATTCCTACACTGTTAATAGCTCATGATCACTATATGAGGGAACTATACCTCAATGAAAATATTATGTTTGGAAAACTTGTCTTAAGCTCATCATTAAAATACTTACTGTATTTTAAGGCTTATTCTTGGAAATGTTCTACCCTTAAGAAAAATTGTGACAATTCTCAGTAGAAAAAAAGAAGAAAATCAGAAAGCATCCATCCTGTAAACTCAAGATACTGTGATTCACCACCAACTCAAACCCACTTTGAAAGCATCTAGTTTGGCTGTAGTCCTGGGCCAACAGAGTCTATCATGATAGGGACAGCTGCTTGTCCTGCCCACAGGTACTTTGAGTGGACTCCAGCCTGGCCAGACTCCTCACCAATTCCATTTATGTGCCATTGCTCTTGGGCATCACAGCAAACATTGTAACTTAGAGAACCTAAAAGGTTTGTTGTGGAGCATCTCCTGCACATAAATTCCTACAACCATTATACCCTTCAAGTCTGCTGGCCTGCTGTCCTCAGCTCCCACATGCATATGGCTGACATATGTAGATGTTTTGGAAGACTATGTTAACAGTTATTTGTTTATATGTTTCTTGTGATAAAAGCTAAAACAATAATTATTTTTCTATTATTACAAGCATTTTTTTTAAAACCCTGAACTCTATAAATCCATTTTTGTTGACTTAAATTCAAAGAAGGCAGATTATACACAGTAAAACTGTGCCCCATCTTAAAATACACTTGAAACATACATACATTGACATCCAAAGATGAGGTTGCCTATATTCACACATAAAGCTTAAAAATTGTGACTGCTGTGTTCCAAACTCAGGGTGGAATGGCAGTCCAGTCTCAAAAATTAATTTCCCAACAATCGATGTTCTGTACTTCCATTGTTTCAATGCCATGGAAGGGCCAGGCTGAGCACAACAGTATTTCTTAAAACCCTCTTTCCATCCCACATAGTTTCATTATTTGCCACAGCTTCTCTTGCACCTCTTCTCACAATGTTCTCACTCTTCTCCCCACCACCTTTCTCCTTTTGTCAAAACTCTGCCAGACAGTATGCTGCTAGGAAGAGGTTGGGGGGTGGAGGGCATTGGGCAAGAAATGAAACAGGCCAAGTCTGACTCGTCTTTAGAGGAGCAGGAGAAAAGAAAGCCAGGAACAAGCATCTATTGATTATTTTTGTCCTGCCATGTGCCATTAGTATCAGATTAGCATCACCTTAGATTGGTTTCCTAGGGAAAGGGATTGAGACAGAGATTTGTCTGCCCGAGGTTTATTGAGGAGAGCTTTCAGGAACAGCACCCATTGGATCATGAGGGGAGCAGGACAGTAGGGCAGAGTGAGAAGGGACATGAGGCCAGTAGAACAGAGACCTCCCATGGTCCTCCTGGGGAAATAACTGGGATGGGATGGCCCTTCAGGGTTTCATGAATCAAGATAAGGCCAGGAGGCCTTTCTATTCGGCAGTCCCTGGATGTAGGCTATCTCAGGCGAGGGCATGACCTTGGGAAATCTACAACAGAGGGCTAGGAAATCAGCTGCGAGCTGAGAGCAGCCAAGGTCCCGAGCAGCTGAGAGAAGGAACACCCCAGCTCTGAAAGGGGTATCTGGGTGACACCTAGCAGCATCTGCTGCAAGCATGTATTGACAGTGATCATTTTATTCCAGAGAGTAGCCATTACCTGTCCCATGTTGCTCTCTGAGATCATCACTCTTTACGTTATGACCTTTGGGACATCTTGGTTCCTAATTATTGTTTCAGAAGTGAGTTTGTTTAGTCTGTTGTTGCAAACTGGGTAATGGCTATCTCGTACATGAAAATCATTCTGCCAAAGTCTGAGGAGATATTTATGCTCAGAACCTCCTATGAATGTTTCTCCCTGGCTTTGTGCACAGCAGATAAGATCTCTTCTTGCTGTTTACCCTCTGCACAAGTTCAGGCCAAGGAAAGTACAGTTTCAGTAAAGCTGCAGTGTAGTTAAGCAAGTTTGATGTTGGTGATGGTAAGTAGCTGGCACAAATGAAATCGCTCTAGAATTTAACAGCTCAGTACTACATGCCAAAGTCTCCCAGGCCTTTAAGAAATGTGGTTTTCAGCACATCTCCAGTCTGGCTTGAAGTTCCCTGGCTATGTTGATGCCAATCCAGTTTCCAAGCCCGAGATGTGTTTGATGCTATCTTCTCCTTCCCAATCTATCTAGCATGTAGTTTGACTGGGATAGCAAAAATGTGTTTTTATTTCAGTTGAAATGCTTCATTTTCTTGCCCATGGTAGATTCCATGTTATATACCCTCAATTTCCTTCAGCCTGATATTCATTTAATTTGACAGTTTATGCTTGTCCAAATATATAACTTCCGGCACATAGATATGAACATAAATCTGCCCTAAATGAGTTCCCAGCTAATGACTGAGAGAACCAGTAATGAATTCTAACTCAGATCTTCCCACCGAATGTAACTGAAACATTATGTGACCAGAACAACTCATGCCATCCCATGTTTTAAAGGACCTGTTGGAACTTCCTGGTGAATCAACGTAATTAGTAGCTTCTAGAATGACCTGAAGGCCATTGGGTACCCTCTGTGTTCAGCCAAGTCAATAAGCATTGCATGGTACACGTCAGTGGATATTGCATCTTGGCAAGTTCTTTCCTTATTGTGGGATCACATCCTAGTGACAAGTATGTCAAAGTGTGAAACACCAGGCATATTGACGGCAGCGTGTTACAGAGTCAGACTAAGTGGCCAGAACTGAGAGAAGCAATACAGTTTGGTGCTGGTGCAAAAATCAGGAGGATCAGGAGTTCAAAGCCAACTATCAAACTAACCATGAATTTGAGGCTCAGAAAAGTGAGAGGGCAGGGAACAGGGAGCTCCTAGAGGTCAAGACAAGGTGAGGGACCAGGTGGAAGCAACAGGATTTTATTCACTAGTGATATGGATATGCCATATACTCCCACTAGTGTTTTGAAGTCATTGGATCATTTGGCTTTGGCTTTCCACAACTATTTATGTTGCAACCCCCTCTAGTAGATTACCTTTCATAGAAGGAGCTATAAGAAAAAAAAGTCAAGTCATTCTGTACCATTCAAGGCTATAAAACTAACTTTTTTCTTTTTGCCATCACAGAGAACTTTTAAAAACTAATTAACCTTCACAGTATCTGTCAGTTAAGTAATAGATTGAAAGGAAGTGCATCCCCCTACTGAAATAACGTTCCATTTAGAACAGACACTTTTTTGAGCTGTAACTAGACAGCAGTTTAAGACAGAGTGCTGAGGACAACATATGGGACAAATATCGAAATGGATGCAAGTATGAAAATAGGACAGGAAGCTAAAATAGATGTGTACTCAATTTCCTTAGTATAAATAGCATTGTCTGTAGTCTCAGGTATATGATTCAGCAACTGCTAATGGAAATCATTTCCAGTATTGCAAATGGGCAAGTAGTAGGTGCATGGGTTCTTCTATAAAAGTGGGAAGGGTCTCTGAAAGACTTTGAAACACTTGAACATTCCAGTTGGGTTACCTTTTTTTCCCATTTGTTTATATAATTAGAGTCCACATTTCATCAAACAGATGGAATGACTGTTCACCCACTTAGAGAGTAGGTTTTGATCCCTAAAGGAAGCCAATCTCAGTAAGGTACAAAAATCCCAGAGCTGTTGGCCTCATTATGGATTCATGGCCACCGCACTCACCTGGGGGTGCTTACAGCCACTCTACCCTTTATTTACTCCTCCCTGGATGAGCCCCTATTTCATGCAGAATTGACCATTTTCTCCTCCCCCTTTAGTTTTCAGCTTCTTTGTGCAACCCTCATTCTCAACACAGTGTCTCCCAGTCTAGCTTGAGTCGGTCCACTTTCCTTCCCATCCTTATCTAATTTTTATCCATCCTTCTGTCAATCATTTCTGCCTCAAAAAAAGCAGTGTCTGCACTTTGAAGACCAATTTTCCACTTGATCCTATCTCCCCTCATCTTCTTTGGGGCCTTATTCCAGCCAGTCTCCCTAACATTTTTTCTTTCTTTTTTCTTTCTTCTCTTTTCTTCCTTCCTTTCTTTTTCCCTTCTTCCCTCCCTCCCTCCTTCCTTCTTCCAAGATTTTATTTATTTATTTGAGAGCAAGAAAGAGAGAGAGAGAGAGAGAGAGAGAGAGAGAGAGAGAGAGAGAGAGAAGGAGCAGGGGGTGGGCAGAGAGACAGGGAGAAGCAGACTTCCTGCTGAGCAGAAAGCCTGAAGTAGGCTTTAATCCTAGGACCCTGAGATCATGACCTGAGCCAAAGGTCCAGACACTTAATCAACTGAGACACCCAGGCACCATCTTCTTCTTTCTTCAACCACCTGTTCCAAGCACCTGTTGCTACATAACAAGCCTTCAAAAACATTAGCAACTTCAAACAGCAATCATGTATTCACTCACAAGTCTGCAGTTTGGGCAGAGCAGGGCTCCTCAGTGATCTAAGTAGCATCTTCTGGCTTTCCAGCCCAAACTGGCTTTTTCACTCACGTCTGGTTCCACAGATGGGATGCCTACACCATCTGGGAGCTGGCTGGACATCTCTCACTCCATGTGGCATTTCCTCGTTGATAGCTTGGGTTTCCCCCACAGCAGGATCGTGTCAGGTTCAGAGCTCCTGTATAGTGTCTGGCTTCTCCAGAGTACAAAAGTAGAAGTTGTCACGTCTTCTTAATGCTTTGACTTAGAAGCTTTTCCAAGAATATCACATTCTATTGGTCACCAGGCCATCCCAGATTCAAGGGGACACAAGGACACAAATACTGGGAGGCATAGCTCACTTGGGGGGGGGGTCATCAGTGTAACAGACTACCATCTCAAATCTTTGCTGTCTCTTTAGAATCAGCTTTCCTTGTCTTAATAAGACGTTCTTTTCAATCTTATTCTCTTCAAAGAATAACAACACTCTCTCATTTATACTTCATCACCTCTTCTCAAAAATAATTCTCTACTCTTATTTTCTCCAAGGTATCACATTTCATTTACTTCTCAACCCATTGTAATCTAGCTTCTGATCTCATCACATTACAAGAAATTAACATCAGCTTTTGGGTGGCTCAGTAGCTTGAGTGTCTGACTCTCGGTTTCAGTTCAGATCATGGTCTCAGGTTTGTGAGATCAAGTCCCACATTGGGATTTACCCTGAGCGTGGTGTTTGCTTAAGACTCTCTCTTCTTCTCTCCCTACTCTCTTTCTCACTCTCTAAAATAAATAAATAAATCTAAAAATAAATCTAAAAAAGTCTAAAAAAAATTAACAGCAACTTTCTCTTTGTTAAATCTATGTATTTCTTCTTATATTTCATTTGTTTCTGTTGACCTTCTTCTTGAATCCTCTCCTCATTTGGTTTCTGAGATACTGGGTAGGCCTTCTTTTTACTTATACCATTTTAATATTTTTCTCTTTCTCTTCATCTGCATAACTGTTGGGGGCTCCTGCATCACCCCCACTCCTATGCTCCCCAATCTGTCACTCGACTATCACAATCCTACCTTGGTAAAACCTAGAAGCCACCCCATCTTCCCATTCCCATTGCTCCTGCACTAATTCAGAACCCCACTTGCTTGTCATTAGACAAATGCACGTTTTCTATTTGATCTCCAACACTCCAATTTTTCTCCCTTCCAATCCTGCAAACTGGTACAAGAGCTACTTTCACTAAGCAGAACAATCTATGATCAAAAACCTTCCCCAGCTACCTATTGCCTATTAGGAAAGCAGTCTTCTTGTCTTCATTTGCCAAAGCCTGTAATTCGGATCTTGAACTGTATTTCTGAATACCACAGCAAATTCCCACAGCTTAAGTTTTAGTCCCACAGGATATCTCCTAGTTCTCTAAAGATGTCTTGTGTTTTCCTGCCTCTATACTTTTCTTTCAGAAAAGTATCTTCCACCATCTCGACCTATTGAAAACTTCCTTGTCCTTAAAGCCAATCTTACAAGATGCATTTTCCACAAAGACTTCTCAGAACAAACGTATCTACTTGCTTTATACCCATGGAATTTTGTTTATACATTGCTTTTAGAACATGTCATATCTTAAGTTAAAATGTGTTATTATTTTAGTTGTTCATCACTAGATCGTAAACCCCGTGAGACCCCAGACTGAGTAATCCCAGCATCTAGCACAGTTGATTGGAGCTCACTAGTGTTGAGATAAATTGAATTAGTTTCATTAAGTGTTTACTGGCTTTCAACCTTCAGCTGGAGAGGCATGTAAAATGAGAGAGGTTTTCTTGTATGCACCTGATTCATTGCCAGCTCAGAACAAAGGCTTTCTGTGGGCAGATGGCTAAACTTCTGCCCCACTCAAATCACTCATGGTTGTAAATATTAAATTATAGAGGAATATTCTCAAAAATCTAGAAAAATCAAGCAAAAGAACTCTGCATTTTCCCAGATTACCTAGCTAACTGCCTTACTTCACCATCTTGTCTATATTATCACTCTAGAGTTTATCACCAACTGATGCTCATTAATTTTTAATAACTCTCTGGTATATATGTGGCAGTGACACTGCACTTCCTTTCCCAAGCAGCAAGCAGATATATAAACATTTCAGTTAAATGTGTAATATAATACTCAGATAAAACTATAGAATAGAATAAAGAAATGTCGGTAAGTATTTCATGTTGGAAGAAGACAACACTTGATCACTCCCTGTACCATTCCAACAAAATTATACTATGTGCCTGGTGAACAGCGATTAAGGTTCTACCTCACTTTCACAAATAGATTTATTTGTGTGATGGATCAATCGATAAATCAATTCTACGTTCTTATTTCCCTATAATTTATTTAAGATTCATTTTTCATCTATCTTTGTCTAACGATTTCTGACTTTTTACATTAGGCTGCTTAACTTACCCATAGATTCTCTATCAAGTAGTTAATGGTCTGGAACCAAAATCTAAAGAAATTCCTTTTATAAAGGAATCCTAGGGTGAATCCTTCTGCAAGCTGAGTGATTAGATTCTAATTTGAACTTTGAAAATCTGACTTTGCATAAACAGCTCATGTATGTATTTGCAACTTATGATTACACTGGTCTCCAAAGATACTAAAAAATTGGAATAGATTGAAGCAGTGATCAAAAACCTCCCCAAAAACAAGAGTCCAGGACCAGACAGAATCTCTGGGGAATTCTACCAAACATTCAAAGAAGAAATAACACCTATTCTCCTGAAGCTCTTTCAAAAAATAGAAATGGAAGGAAAACTTCCAGACTCTTTCTGTGAAGCCAGCATTGCTCTAATCCCCAAACCAGACAAAGACCCCATCAAAAAGGAGAACTTCAGACCAATATCCCTGATGAATACGGATGCCAAGATTCTCAACAAGGTCCTTGCTAACAGGATCCAACAAAATACATTAAAAAGATTATCCACCATGACCAGGTGGGTTTTATCCCAGGGATGCAAGGGTAGTTCAACCCTCACAAAACAATCAACGTGATGAACAAATCAATAAGAAGAGAGAAGAACCACATGGTACTCTCAATTGATGCAGAAAAGGCATTTGACAAAATACAACATCCATTCCTGATCAAAACTCTTCAAAGTATAGGGATAGAGGGAACACTTCTCAACCTCATAAAATCTATCTATGAAAAACCCACAGCAAATATCATTCTCAATGGGTAAAAACTGACAGCCTTTCCTCTGAGAT
>PITA01001061.1:181382-211899 GCA_004023965.1 Spilogale gracilis | reverse complement strand
TAAATAATGCTGCAGTAAGCATAGAGGCACATATATCTTTTCTTTTTTTAAGATTTTATTTATTTATTCAACAGAGAGAGAGAGAGAGAGAGATCACAAGCAGGCAGAGAAGCAGGCAGAGAGAGAGGAGGAAGCAGGCTCCCTGCTGAGCAGAGAGCCCGATGCGGGCCTCGATCCCAGACCCTGAGATCATGACCTGAGGCGAAGGCAGAGGCTTTAACCCACTGAGCCACCCAGGCACCCTATATCTTTTCAAATTAGTGTTTTTGTTTTCTTTAAAAAAAAAAAAAAGATTTTATTTATTTGACAGAGAGAAACATAGCCAGAGAGGGAACACAAGCAGGGGGAGTGAGAGAGGGCCAAGCAGGCTTCCCGCTGAGCAGCGAGCCCGATGTGGGACTTGATCCCTGGTCTCCAGGATCATGACCTGAGCCGAAGGCAGTCGCTTAACCAACTGAGCCACCCAGGCGCCCCAGTGTTTTTGTTTTCTTTAGGTAAATACCCAGGGCTGGAATTACTGGATAGTATGGTAATTATACTTTTCATATTTTGAGAAACATTTGTACTGTTTTCCACAGCAGCTGCACCATTTTGCATTCCCACTGACAGTACATGAGCGTCGTCACCAAAATTTGTTTCTTGTGTTTTGATATTAGCCATTCTGACAAGTAGGATGTGGTTTTGATTTGCATTTCCCTGATGATTAGAGATGTTAATCATCTTTTCAGATATCTGTTGGTCATTTCCTTTGGGAAAAGGTCTGTTCATGTCTTCTGCCCCTTTTTAATTAGATCATTTGGATTTTTTTGGTGTTGAGTTGTATAAGTTCTTTACATAGTTTATTTATTAACCCCTTACTGGATATATCATTTGCAAATATCTTCTCCATTCTGTGGGTTGTCTTTTTGTTTTGTTTATGGTTTCCTTTGCTGTGCAGAAGCTTTTTACTTTGGTGCAATCCCAATAGTTTAATTTTGCTTTTGTTTCTCTTGCTGACAAAGACATATCTAGAAAAATCTTTCTATGGCTGATGTCAAAAAGATTATTGCCTATATTTTCTTCTAGGAATTTTATGCTTTCAGGTCTTATATTTACTTATTTATTTATTTATTTATTTTTAAAGATTTTATTTATTTATTTGACAGAGAGATCACAAGTAGGCAGAGAAGCAGGCAGAGAGAGAGGAGGAAGCAGGCTCCCCACTGAGCAGAGAGCAGATGTGATGTGGGATGTGGGCCTTGATCCCAGGACCTGAGCCAAATACAAAGGCTTTAACCCACTGAGCCACCCAGGTGCCCTCAGGTCTTATATTTAAGTCTTTAACCCCTGTTGAGTTTATTTTCATGTATGGTGTAAGAAAGTGAGTCAGCCTTTTTTTTTTTTTTTTGCATATAGCTGTCCACTTTTTCCAACATCATTTGTTGAAGAGACTGTCTTGACTGTCTTTTTCCCGTTGCATATTCTTGCCTCCTTTGTCTCCACATGCAGTCTTTGAAATTGATGGTTATTTTACACTTACAGAATACTTCAATTCAGACTAGCCAAGTTTCAAATGCTCCATAGCCATATGTGGGTAGGGACTATCACATTGAACAACATAGTTCCAGACCCTTCTTGGTTACTAAGTTTCAAGGTAGTTCTGGATGAGACATTTCCTTCTTTGGGTCTCAGTTTCTTCATATTTTACTTTATTTTTTTTAAGTAGGCTCTATGCCCAACATGGAACTTGAACCCATGACCTCAAGATCAGGAGTTGCACATTCCACCAACTGAGACAGCCAGGCACCCACTTCTTCATATTTTATTTATTTTTTAAAGATTTTATTTATTTATTTGACACAGAGAGAGAGATCACAAGTAGGCAGAGAGGCAGGCAGAGAGAGGAGAAAGCAGGCTCCCCGCTGAGCAGAGAGCCAGATCCCAGGACTCTGAGATCATGACCTGAGCTGAAGACAGAGGCTTTAACCCATTGAGCCACCCAGGCACCCTCTTTATATTTTAAATAAAGAGCCCAGACCAAATGTTTTTTCTTCCAGGACTGACCTGTGATATTTCAAAATTAACCAGTTCTTTTTTCTTTTCTTCCTCTCTACCCACATCTCTCTCACTGCCCAGCATGATCATGGAAATCATGGATGTGACTGGTTGCTATGTGGGTGGCTGCAGAAAAGTAGCTGGTTAGGCTTTCTCTGGCCATGCGAAGCCATTTACAAACTAGAAAATTCCACCTTCAAATCCTGGTGCTGTCTCCTACCAGAAGTGTTGTCTTATTAACTGCTCTGTGCTTTGGTTTCTAATATGCAAAATAGTAATAATACCCACCTTAGAGCTTGGGGGGGGGTGTGCTTAAATGGGATAGCATAAATGTAAGAGCATAATAAATGTTAATTCTCTGTAACCTGTCTGTAACCACACATTTTGATGAGCCTGGGAGAGGGAGACGTATTGTTGACAGTGCTTCCAAGAGACTAGCTGCTTGGATAAATGATTTTATATGATCCACAACCACATATAATTTCTCTGCTTCATAAAGAAAGGTTTCTCAGGGGTGCCTGGTTGGCTCAGGAGGTTAAGCATCTGTGTTCAGGCTCAGGTCATGATCTCAGGGTCCTGGGATTGAGACCCACTGCCGAGGGCTCTCTGCTCAGCTGGAAATCAGCTCTGCCTGTCTCCTTCCCCTGCTTGTGAGCATGCGAGCTCTCTCTCTGACAAATACATAAATAAAATCTTTTGAGGTGCCTGGGTGGCTCAGTCGTTAAGTGGATGCCTTCCTGGAGACCCTGGATCAAGCCCCACATTGGGCTCCCTGCTTAGCGGAATCTGCCTCCCCTCTCCCTCCCCCTGCTTGTGTTGCCTCTCTAGCTCTGTTTCTCTTTGTCAAATAAATAAATAAATAAAATCTTTAAAAAAAAAACTTTTAAAAAATTAAAAAAATAAATGTTCCTTCTTAATTGCGAGTTCCCCGAGGTCAGGGAATAACTTGTCTCCATTACAACTCCAGCATCTAGCTCTATGGATGACATAATGGCCACTTAATTAGTGAAGGGTATTCTAGAAAAAACTCAAGGCATGAAGGCATGAAATAGCAAGAATTACTTGAAATACACGTAGAGTCTAGTGGAGGATCAAATCTGAAGAGGAAAACTAGTTCCACGGTGAGAAGAGTTAGCTTTTTTTTTTTTTTTAACTGAGGTGGGGGCGCTTTTGGAGAATGTGCTCAAGGGATTAAAAGTTTCATTTGCCTCCCTCCAGCTGTGTCACCAATGGTGGGGCGCCGCTGATCAGAAGCTTGGAGAAGTAACAGGGATCAGAAAAGGTCTGCAGAAGTCCGTACGGGATTTTAAGCAGTTAGACTCAAGAAAAAAATAAAGAGCAGGGTTACAAATCTAACTGGTGATACAGCTAAACTCAGGAAAGGGGTCTTTTTTTTTTTTTTTTTTTTTTTTTTTAACTTCAGAGGTCTTACCACCAGACCTACACGGCTTTGATGGAAATCTAACAATTCTGGAGTGTGTAGGTTAAGCCGCCAAGGTTCAGGGACAACGTTCGGCACCCTCTAAAAGTTTGGTTAACACTGGACCAACACCTAAAATCTCGGTTCCATAAAAGGAGGAATTCTGTTCTTCGCATCATCCTCGTGACGCTCCTCTTCTCGGGCCTCTCTTCCCTGTCGCCTCACTCTTTCCTCCTCCCTCCACCACCCTCCTCTCCTCTCCCCATTGTTTCGACCCACTCCCTCCTGACGCATGCTGGGAAGTGTAGTCGCTCACCCTGCTGTTAGGCTGGGCGGCCCTACAAACAGTATCTGCGCAAAGCACTTTTTTTTTTTTGAGAGGTGGGGTAAAGCATGGAAGGCCCAGCCCCTTATCCGAGGAGCAGTCTGGGAGTTGCAGTTTCCAGGGCCCAAAGTGGGCAGGTTGGCGGCTGGCTCTTGGACTCTAATCCCCCCATCCTCGCTCATCCTGATGACGTCACGCGGGCCCGCGTGGTCCCTGCAATAGGCGGTAGTTCTCGAGGAGGGGTCGCCGCCCTGGCCGCCGCGATTCGAGAACAACACTTCCCAGGAGTCTGCGCGGCGGCGCGCCAACAGCCGCGCGACGCCGCGATTGGCTGGTGAGCCGGCCGCACGCGGAGGAGCCCAAGGAGCAGCTCTGTTGCGACAGAGGCCGAGCGGCGAGGCCCAGTGAGTTGGGGGAAGGGGCGCCGGGGGGAGGGTGCTGGCCGGTGAGGGGGGAGGGAAGAAGAGAAGAGGGAGGAGAGACGGGGTCGGGATGGAGGAGGCTGCGGAGGAGAAGAAAGGGCCCCGGGAGAGAGGCTGAGGGGCGGGGGCTGGGGAAAGTCCCGGGGGTGGCGAGTGAAGAGACCCCGAGGGGACTCACCGAGGTGAAGACGAGTGCGTCCCGGGAAGAAGCTGGGCCCGACGGCTCGGCGGTGTGGAGGGGGACAGCGGAGAGGAAGGAGGAGGCAGATAGGAGGAGGAAGCCGGGGAAAGTGAGGCGACCGGCTGGAGCGCCGTGCGCCAAGTTATGGGGAAACCGGAGACGGGGACCTCTGCCGAGGGGGCTGAACCTGGTCCCTAACTGGAGGCCCTGAAAGGAGGAGCGTTTCCGGAGTGAGGCAGTCCGTGGGGATTGGTGGACAAAGCCTGAGGGAAGGATGTTAAGATTAAGAAGAGCGGCCGAGGACCGGAATTGGCATGAGAGACCCTCACAAAATTTGGAGCCGCTAGGCATGGGCAGAGCATTGAGCGGGATGAAGCAGGGCCCAGGCATTCTACCGCAAGTTCAGAATTTTGGGGTGTTTGCCTTTTTTTAGGCTCCCTGTAAGAACAGTCTCATTAGCCCTGTGGTTCATCACCATGCCCTCTGACCTGGCCAAGAAGAAGGCAGCCAAAAAGAAGGAAGCTGCCAAAGCACGACAGCGGCCCAGAAAGGGACACGAAGAAAACGGAGATACTGTCACAGAACCACAGGTGGTAGAGGAGAAAAATGAGGCCAATGGCCGAGAGACCACAGGTGAATTGAGGGCGACGTGGGTTCCTGGGGTTGGTTGCTACAATTTAATGGATGCCCAAACTGGAGTCAGAATCCTGATGTGGGGAGACTGGAGAATAATATATCTGGTGCCACAAAACTTTTCACGGTGAACCAGACCGATGGAGTTGGAGCTTGTGCCCTCTTGTTATTGATCAGGAAACCCGAACACAAGGGTCTCGCATACCTAGTGGCCAACAAATGTGTGGGTGTTGTGCTGTCTTGGTGCTGTGCATGCTAGCCTGAGGAGGAGGTCAGTTCCTTGCCCTATTCTCATTTTCCATTTCTACACATGGTATTCAGTGTGCCAGGTTCTTTGCCATACCTCTGTCTCTCCAGGGGTAGTAACTCTGTCAAGAGAGAAACTTACGAATTGCTTTTTTTGGATTTTTCCTGGGAAAAGATGCTTTTCTGTTACTTATATTTTGGGAAATATTTATTTAGCAGTTCTCAAGTGCTAGACACCATGACCATGCTACATACCGATGCACTTTAAACAGTCTGCTCTCAAATAACTTACAGTCCACCTGGGGAAACATGACATCGTGTGATACAGAGTTTCCAGGCCGTGGGAAGTCTCTTCCTAGCCTTCTTTCCTGCCCCTCTGAAAATTCCCCAAACAGACCTGCTCCAGCCAGACTATTATTGTCCCTTGACCAGTCATAACATTTTTGCCTTTATATACTAAGATTCTAATACCACAGTTTTTGTGCTAGCTACATTTGACATTTCTCTTGGGGCCCAGCTCATGATAGCAAAGCTTTCCCCATCAAACCTGACCTTTAAAATACTAGCTTTCGCTATATCCCTGTGTTATCGCATAGTGTTACTTTTTATGTTGTGTCTTCTGTTTCTTCATCTAAGTCCTTTGATCTTTGAGTGCAGGGACTGTGTTTCTTGGGTAATACTGTTTTTAGGACTGACCTTGCAGATGGAGATACTAAGTCAGTGTTTGAAGAGGAGAGCAAAATCACTAATACAAGTCATAACAGATAGGCATTCAGAAAAGGGAGTTAAAATAGGCATTCAGAAAAGGGAGTTAAAAGTGATTGAAAGGAGAGAGGTGAGTGGTAGAAATTGTCTCCAAAATAAGAATTATGGGAGAAAGCTGGTGCAGTAAGATCAGGTCACAGGGAAGTTTTATTCCTGGCCAGAGTAGTGGAGCATTGCCAAGTTGAAATGATGGGAGTGAATGAGGAACCTGAGTTGTGATCTCTAAAATAGAGGGGTGGGTTCTCCTCCATACAACCATGGTGAAGAAGTATCTGTCATCAGCTCTCTCTGGCTGAACTGGAAAGGTAGCAAAGTGAATCCTACTTGAGACTGTCATCCACTGTTCCCATTACAAATTTCTTTTTTTTTTTTTTTAAAGATTTTATTTATTTAGTTGACATAGGCAGAGAGGTAGGCAGAGAAAGAAGGGGAAGCAGGCTCCCCGCTGACCAGAGAGCCCCATGTGGGACTTGATCCTAGGACTCTGAGATCATGACCTGAGCGGAAGGCAGAGGCTTAGCCCTCTGAGCCACCCAGGCGCCCCTTACTTTTCTTTAAGTAACAAGTGTTTCCTGGGATGCTGTAGGCTAGGAAAATGAGGTCTGTTTTAAGTCTCTTACTTTTGAAGCTTGGAAGCTGATTTAGGTCCTAGATGATGTAAACTAGAAGAAGTCAAGAGAAAAGAATATATAGCTTTCCCTTAATTTTGCTTTTCCTCTGGCCTGAGCAGATGGAAATCTAGACCAGGGATTGGTAAACTTTTTCTATAAAGATCCAGATAGTAAATATTTGTAGCTTTGTGAGCCATATGTTCTCTGTTGCAGCTGTTCAGTTCTGTCATTGTAGTGGAAAGCAGCCATAGACACTCTGCAAATGATGAGCATGGCTACGTTCCAGTAAAACTTTATAAAAACAGGCAGTTGGCCAAATTTGGCCAGCCTATTTTGAAGCTACCCCCTACCTAAGCTAAGAGTGGTTTTCTACATTTTTTTTAAGTGGTTACATTTCAGATGTTTTGATTTTGCCAGTTGGCCCGTAAACCCTGAAATATTTAGCATCTGGCCCTTTAAGAAAAAGTTTACTAACTCCTGATTTAGATCATAAACTTCTTTTTTTTTTTTTTTAAAGATTTTATTTATTTGACAGAGAGAAACACAGCCAGAGAGGGTACATAAGCGGGGGGAGTGAAAGAGGGAGAAGCAGGCTTCCCGCCGAGCAGGGAGCCCGATGTGGGACTTGATCCCTGGTCCCCAGGATCATGACCTGAGCCGAAGGCAGTCGCTTAACCAACTGAGCCACCCAGGCGCCCCTAGATCATAAACTTCTTACTCCCATCTTCTCAGCATCTAGAATAGGGATGGGCGTGACATGGAGTTGTGGGAAGCCTCATAACTCAACCACATAAAAAAAAGAGACTGAAAGTTCCTTCATTCAGTGAAAACAGAAACTTTGATCTCATTCAAAAAGTATTCATCAAGCACTTATTTGTAACATGTACTGGGAGCTGAGGCGGATGTGGAGTGCCTGCCGTCTATTTAGGGGAGAAGTCTCTGCCCTTAGTGTTGACTCCTTGAGAGCGCGGTTAGCCCCAGGGTGGGTAATGGCACCAGCACTAGTAATCACCTGACAAGATGGGGTATTCAGAGAGTGACCTGAGACTAACCACCACTCTCCCTCTCTCTTGAAAGTGCTGTCCCTAAGGAGGGAGTTCTCTTTATCCTCTACCTCATATTTATTCCTCCTGAGGAGAAGCACATAGTCTTTTCTCATTCATGGATTCTGTAAGATCACTAAGGGAACATAGGTAAGGGTAACAAAGACTAAAAAAAAAATCAGAAAATTCTCATAGTAGTGGAACCTCGTGTGTAATTCCTGGCTCCTTCCCAAAAAAGTAAATAAATAGCCTTATTCTCTTTTGGAAGAAACTTACCAGGACTTCCTCTGCCCCTATTTCTGTCCCACTTCAATAATACCTCATGGGCACTCCACTTTATCTAAAGGTACTATAATCACCTGGTTCAAATTCTGGCCCTGTCACTAACTTTTTTCTTTCTTTCTTTTTTTAAAACTAACCAGCTTTTTTGATCTTGGCTGTGTTGTTCAACCTCTTCATTTATAAAACAGTGATTTTAAGTATATACCGTACATGTGTCGTCAGGATTAAGTTAGATGGAGAATGATGATATAGCAGTCCCAAGCACAGAGTAAACTCAACATTGATTAGCCAAAAAACTAATCATTCTTCCCAAGCTAAAGATGTATTCATGCCTGAAAAACCCCAAAAGCACAACAGCTCAACGGTCAGTTTGCCTCTCTGATCTGAAACCCTCCAGATTTGGGAACATCTGGTTTTCCCAGCCTTGGCTCCCCGTGTGTTGATCCCTTTATGCATTTTCTCACACTTGTCCCTTCTGTGCTGCTTAGAAGCACATGTGGAATATGGAATTCTCCTAGGTCACGGAATAAGAGAGTTATACTTCTAGAGTACGTGTTTTCTTTTGGGTTTTAGGACGGAAACTTTAACAAATACATATGAAGGGAAATTGGGAATTCTGGCCATTCCCCTCATGCACTTGTGTCATTTAAGAACAAGAGATTTTAGAATTAAAAGAACAAGTTGTGAAGTAGAAAACTGTCCATGAAAGGAAGGCATTAAGATATATCTGAATACAATGTGCACCCGCTGTAAAGCTTGTGAAACATCCCAGTGAGCTCCACTTGATCTTGAACCCCGGTCCTG
Organism: Spilogale gracilis; assembly: GCA_004023965.1. Lineage (NCBI taxonomy): Eukaryota > Metazoa > Chordata > Mammalia > Carnivora > Mephitidae > Spilogale > Spilogale gracilis. The sequence continues at coordinate 203,133 of PITA01001061.1, read as the reverse complement.
CAGGGCATGCCTTTTTCAGCATTTGGGTCTTCATATGATAACATTTGGTCACCTAAGTAAGGGGCAAAAACCACCAATGCCCAAACAGGGACTTGAACCCAGGATGCTCAGTTTAAAAGTTTGATTCTCTACTAACTGAGCTATCTGAATCCTCTTTGAGTGCGGAGGGGGTTGGGGGTCTGTCTTACCCTCTTCCCAAACTTCTTTTCTGTCTCCAGAAGTGGATTTGCTGACCAAGGAGCTGGAGGACTTTGAGATGAAAAAAGCTGCTGCTCGAGCTGTCACGGGTGTCCTTGCCTCTCACCCCAACAGTACTGACGCCCACATTATCAACCTCTCCCTCACCTTTCATGGTCAAGAGCTGCTCAGTGACACCAAACTGGAATTAAACTCAGGCCGTCGTTATGGCCTCATTGGCTTAAATGGAATTGGTGAGGCCCTTGGAAGGCGAGGTGGGAGGTATCTCTCCTTGGCTCGTCTGTCACTCAGCAAGTATTTACTTAGCACCAGCTATGTGCAAAGCAAGGAATTTACAATATGGGTGGGAGACCACATATGTCCAGGGAAAAGGAACTAGCAGTACAGAGCAGTATGTGGTAAGTACCACATGAGTAGTTACAGATAGGAGGTGCTGGAGAAGTGGGTGGGAGGGGCAGAAGTGGTGGTGTGTGCAGCCACTGTAGGTGAACTGACTTCACGGAGGAGGGGTGGGAGCAGGACTGGAGGAAAATTGGAAAGGTAGCCCCAGAAAGCAGAGGAGGGTGGGGGTAATTACTATTAGGATTTGAACAAATGAAGGAAGGAAGGTACTCAAAAAACTGGTGAGGTCATGTTTTGGCTGGAGTGGAGGAACTGATACAGGGGAATGACAGGCCTCCCTGTGCTGAGTGTCCTCTTCCCATTCTTTGCCTGCTCTTTTCAGGAAAGTCCATGCTGCTCTCTGCTATTGGGAAACGGGAAGTGCCCATCCCTGAGCACATTGACATCTACCACCTGACGCGGGAAATGCCCCCTAGTGATAAGACACCCTTGCAGTGTGTGATGGAGGTCGACACGGAGCGGGCCATGCTGGAGAGGGAGGCTGAGCGGCTGGCTCATGAGGATGGTAGGGCTCCAGACCTAGGGGTGGGGGCGGACCTCCTCCTAGGGAAGGCCCTGGGGGCCTCATGAGCCATTCGCTGCCCACAGCTGAGTGTGAGAAGCTCATGGAGCTCTACGAGCGACTGGAAGAGCTGGATGCTGACAAGGCGGAGATGAGGGCCTCACGGATCTTGCATGGACTGGGTTTCACTCCTGCCATGCAGCGCAAGAAGCTGAAAGACTTCAGTGGGGGCTGGAGAATGCGGGTTGCCCTTGCCAGGTGAGTTCCTTCCTCCTGTACCCTCTGTAGCTCCCCATTTCCTTCAGGGTTGAATGCTTACTCCAGTGGAACTGTTGAGAACAGAGGTCAGTGGTCAGTAACAAGACACGACATCAACGGTATGGAGGGGAGTGGTTTGCTTGGGCTAATGAGTGAGCTTCCTGATGGAAGTGATCATTGTTGGATTTCTGGCACAGTGTTTGGGAATCCTAAGATCAACCGTAGGTAAAATGGCGAAGTAGGTCCATTTCTTCCTTCCTGATTCCCGTACTATCCTTCTTTGTGTTTCAGTCCTTCTGATCCTTGCTATATAAAGATAAAATGTTAGGCAGTTCTTAAGAAATATGTCCTTACCTCTTATGCCCTGGACCCCAAGTGAGCTTGTAGAGACCATCATTCCCTCAGCTGTTGCTCCAGGAAGTCCCCAGTTGAATAGGTAGCACCCTCACCCCACTGTTCCCTGCCAGGTGAATCGGTGAGGTTTGAGACCCTGCTTTAGTGAGGCTGCCTGTGTGTGCCTTGGACCATGAGAGCCGCAGTTCCACGTGCTCACGAGGATTAGCTACCCCTGGTTCCCCTAGGCAGCTTTTAGAAGCATGGATTTCCTAGCCTCTTCACATCCAGTTGGAATACTGGAATTTGGTGCCTGGAAATCCTATTTCTAAAAAGCTCTGCAGTGTGGTGACTGTGGGTATAGGAACCAGTGCTGTCCCCTTGCTTGTGCTGACTTGAGATTCCACCTAAGAAGAGAGCATTTTTTTGTCCTCCTTGCTAAAGTCTGGCAACTCCATCAGATAGGTTTAACTTGAATACTTTTAGCTTTAACAATTTATTTCCTCTGTCCTTTTGTCTTCCTATGGTCACCAACTTCAGCAAAAAGACTTTCCAGACTCATAGGGACTTTTACAACCTTATCTTCAAACAGTGCCATCCTTGTGCTTCTGAGCCCCGTTTTCTACCCTTTCATCTCAGCTCCGGTTTCTCTCCTCGTTCTCCCCTTTCCTTGAAGATACAGAACCTAGAATTGATTTCAGGACTGAAGCCAGGCCTCACCAGGGTTGCAGGAAGAAGGCAAGGCAGTCCCCTCCTGTGTAGCCCCCAGCAGACTGAAGGGGCTCTGTCCTTTCCTATCCTTCAGAGCCCTCTTCATTCGGCCCTTCATGCTGCTCCTGGACGAGCCCACCAACCACCTGGACCTCGATGCCTGTGTGTGGTTGGAAGAAGAATTAAAGACGTAAGGGGCTGGGGATGGGGGTGGGAGTGGGCAGGTTCTGAAGGGGGGCGTTGAGCAGAGGCTAAAGGAAATGAATGCCTGGAAACTGCAGTGATAGGAAAGTAGTGAGAAAAGGAACTGATGCAAGACCAGTTGGAGGCCAGATTGAAAAAATGGTAAGCACCTTTAGGGCAGGCCGTTTTGCTTGATTGGTTCTCTTTAGTCTGAAATTGCCAGTTGTTTTTTTAACTTTCTTGGTTCTTCCCATTTAGACAAGTGGGCTGTTTAAAATACAACACCTTCATACTTCATACGTGTCTTTAGACAGTATTTTTCTCATAGCTGTATTCCTATGCCTCATGTAAAGGGGGGACCCCAGTCAGGATCGTGACGCAGGGACATATGGCTAAAGAGCTAAATAACTGGAATACTGTACCAGCTCTGAGGGCAGGTTTTCAGTGGTCCCTACAATGACTTGGTACCCTCTTTCAAAAAGCAGAGTAGAGTGATTTTTATCACACCCGTTCAGTTCTTCCGACCCACCTATTAGAGACATTTACGGATACGTTTGTGTACATACACTTATTTTTACCATCATGTTAAATTACCATCTCCACTCCATTCTGAAAATTAGAAGATTGAGGAAACTCAGACTGAAAGGCATCAAAGCACCATGACAGGTGGCTTGTGCTGCGGTGGCCTGGGTGGTTGCTGGGAGCCAGGAACTGGCTGTTGAAACTAAAGGGTGCTCCAGTGTAAAGGATGGGGACAGGTGAAGGTTTGCTGGGCCACTCAGCTCCGCTGTTGTGGACCATCACAGTTCTGAGCACCTCCCTGACTGGTTCTCTGGCTTTACAGTTTTAAGCGCATCCTGGTCCTCGTCTCTCACTCCCAGGACTTTCTGAATGGTGTCTGTACCAACATCATTCATATGCACAACAAGAAGCTGAAATATTACACGGTGAGTAGACCCCAGCTTCTCCACGGCACCCTCTGTGCTTATCAGCTCCTTGAAGCTCTCTTTTAAAACAAAACAGACTTAGCAGCCCTTTTTCACCTATTGCTATAAAAAGATGTGGACAAGGAGTTCTGCAGCCTGTTCTATTTTAGTCTCAAAGTAGTTCTGCTCAGGTTGGAGGCCATCGATTGGCAGCCTCTGTACGTGGTATGTGTTTGCCTTATGGTAAAGAGGTTGACTTTTCATGGTGCCCTGGCAGGCCCTGTTCTCCCTGCCTTCTTGAATGACCATTTAACTTTCACGACAGCACCTTTACCTGTCCTTTCATGATGAATGGGAGTCAGGATCTCAATAGCCCACTTGTCTGCCTTTCCTTTTTGTTTTCTGTATTTCATGTGGGAATATTAATAAGTTTTTATATAGTCTTCCAGAGATTTCATGTATATTTGAAAGGATTTGTAGAAAATTCCATGTATACATATCAGAGCTGTAATGTTAGTAATTGTTCTCTTCTGTAGGTTGCTTTTACATTTTAATATATCTTATACTACTTCCTATATGAATATGTATAGAGCAACCTCATTCTTTTCAGTAATTGCATGATATTTTGTTGTCTAGCTATCTAGTAACTTATTTGTGAGGCCCTTTTTGATGAGTATTTAGGTTGAGTCCAATTTTTTGCAGATAGAAACCATGACAGTCCAACTGTTTAGTATTTGCTAGGTCCTAAATCTGATGGGTCTGCTGTCTTCCTTTCTGGGTGCAGTTTCTGTAGCCTACGTGGGGCTTCATCGTCTAAGCAGGGTGGGAGCCGTGGGAGGTGCTCTTGGAAGGCTGTGAGCCTCGTGAGGTATGACAGTTATGGTCAGGACCATTGCCTGTGCCGTAGGTGTCTTAATGGCTAACCTGAGGATTTGCTCTGGAGTCCTGCTGTGGCTAAGCTAGGAGTGAGAGGCACACAGTTTGAAAGATCTCAGATTCTGGGTTAGGGTGTGCTTTGTTAATGCACTTCCTCTTTCCCTGCTGTACAGTCTTGTAGCCAGGGCCAAGTCAGAGGCCATCCCGCACTCCCCTAAGCCCCAAGAACCGGGACCGAGCTTAAAGCTGCCTGCCTCGCCCGGCACATTTCTCTGCAGGGTAACTACGATCAGTATGTGAAGACACGGCTGGAGCTGGAGGAGAACCAGATGAAGAGGTTTCACTGGGAGCAAGATCAGATTGCACACATGAAGGTAGAGCTGAGCTCACATTCTTCAGGAGAGTAGGATGAGGGTGTTTGGGGAATTTAGGGGTGCTGGAAGTCCGGAAGAAGTTGTCATCAGTATTTATCCTACATTTATAATGAGTCATCTGGCACCTGCCCATACTCCAAGCCCCCTTTCTGGTCTCTTTCAGAACTACATTGCTAGGTTTGGTCATGGCAGTGCCAAACTGGCCCGGCAGGCCCAGAGCAAGGAGAAAACACTACAGAAAATGATGGCGTCGGGACTGACAGAGAGGGTCGTGAGTGACAAGGTGGGGTCCGCTTGGGTAAAGTTAATGGCCTGTGGTGAGATAGATAAGACACAACCTAACTTGATAAACACTCTCTCCTCTTCCTAGACACTGTCATTTTATTTCCCACCGTGTGGCAAGATTCCTCCACCTGTCATTATGGTGCAGAATGTGAGCTTCAAGTATACAAAAGATGGGGTGAGTATTCCTGTGTGGTTGGGAGGCGGGGGTGCATTTTACAAGGTAAGCATCAACTGGCTGGGAGAATCCACGGTTCCTTGCTGAACCCACCCACTAACCCGTGTGGTCATGGGATAGTTCAGGCATAGTAGCTTAGGTGCCTCATCCAGGGTCTCACAGTGGCCCCTTTTCAAGTACTTGGGAGCAAGACTGCTCAGCTGAGTCGGTGGGTGGAGGCAGTGGGTTGGGGTCTGTTAGGAGAGCTGCCTTCCTCCTCCACACTCCTGCCTCCTCTGCTGGTGACTGGGACATGGTGGGGTTGATCTACCAGCCATATTGATGGGTAACCTAGCCTCGTATTCATCTCTGTCTCACACCCACCTCAGCCTTGCATCTACAACAATCTAGAATTTGGTATTGATCTTGATACGCGAGTGGCTCTGGTGGGGCCCAATGGAGCAGGCAAGTCGACTCTTCTGAAGCTGCTAACTGGAGAGGTATGGGGCCAAGTTGGGGGGTGGGATTTCTAAGATTAGGTACTTAATGTGTCTGAGGAAGAGGGACGGTGGTGTTGGGCCACTATGCTTGGAGGGGCTGAGCACACTGGTGCTGAGTTGGCTTCTGGGCTGCGGGTTGTTGTCGCCGGTAGTGCTGAAGTGTGAAGCTGTTTTCTCAGAGGAGGGGAGGGAGGACCTGTGTGTGTGTATGAGTGTGAGAGTGCGAGAGAAAAAACATGCATGTGTCTGGATGTTTTTCCTCGTTTTCAATTAGAGGGTTTAGAGGAACATGTGCATTTAGAGACAATGTTTTTGTGTGAGAAAACCTATGCTGTAGGCTCGTCCAGGTCCTTTGTTTTACAGGTGGTGCATTCTGTAATAGACACTTAATTACTGAGTAGACTGTGTTGTATGTATCTTTGCTTCCTTTGAGAACATCTGTTTCAGTGTAACTTCCTAAATGTTTTTAGGGTGGCCAGATTAGCAGTCTGTGAGGTCGTGTAGATTCTGTTTAGGAAGTTAGGTATCTTGTTCAGTGAACATATGCTTATTTTCCTACTCTGCCCATGTCTATTTCTGACCGCATTTCCCTTTCTATGTGCTTATCTTTCCACCTAATACTTTTCTTTCTAGCTACTACCCACAGACGGGATGATCCGAAAACACTCTCATGTCAAGATAGGGCGTTACCATCAGGTAAAGGCCTTAGGGTATGGGATGGTGTCCCCAGTGTGGGAAGGGAGCTGCATGTGACCAAGTCAGCTTTTGCCTGCTTCTCCTGAAATCTTAGGTGCCAGGGTAGAGGCTGAGTTACTCAGCAGTTAACCCAGGAGGGTTCCTTTTGAATCCGAGTGGATTCTTTTTTTCCTATAGCATTTACAAGAGCAGCTGGACTTAGACCTCTCACCTTTGGAGTACATGATGAAGTGCTACCCAGAGATTAAGGAGAAGGAAGAAATGAGGAAGATCATCGGTCGATATGGTCTCACTGGGAAACAGCAGGTCAGTGGAGGGGGGATGTGGGGAACCACCCCAGATAACTGGGAGATTGTGGCTGTGTGGTCAGGGAACACTGTCCTGGTTACCTGGGGTTGGGAGCTATCCCAAAAGTCTCTTCCTTTCTTTTTTAAGTAGGTCCCACACCCGCTGTGGGGCTTGAACTCACAACCCCAAGATCAGAAGTTGTATGCTATACTGAAAAGTGTCTCCCTTTGATCCTAGCATCCAAGAGAACCCACTAGATTTCCTTTGCCCTAGGTTGTATGTATTTTAGTATTCATGTCGTCTTATGAGGGAGAGGCAGGGATAGCATGCCAGTCTCTGACATGCCCTGGCCCCAGACTAGCAAAACGATAAACCATAGCGCTTGAGGGCGAGGGAAACAGGAATTTAGAAAACAGGTTCCTGGGTTCAGATCCGGATTAAGGATCCACCAGATTGTTCCAATTAGTTATGATTTAAGAGAGCCTGAGGTATGGCCTGAGTAATGGCAGGTGCTTCAGGCTTCCACATTTATCCCTACAGGCCTTGAGAGACGGATAGCTGTATCACCATCTCACTCTGTGATCTTGGGTCTTCCTTTTTGTAGAATGGTGATAACATTGATGGAGAAGCGGTGGGGAGGGCTGAGTCATGCGGTGTGGTGGGAGGAGCACCAGGTTCTGTAAATGTCACGGTTCCACTCAGGTGAGCCCAATTCGAAACCTGTCTGATGGGCAGAAGTGCCGAGTGTGTCTGGCCTGGCTGGCCTGGCAGAATCCCCACATGCTCTTCCTGGATGAGCCCACTAACCACCTGGATATTGAGACCATCGACGCCCTGGCCGACGCCATCAATGAGTTTGAGGGTGGTATGATGCTGGTCAGCCATGATTTCAGACTCATCCAGCAGGTGAGGCTCCTGGCTGGAGTGGGAGTCAGAGCAGAGGGCATCCAGGAGAAGGCTGGGCAGAACACAGTCACTTAATACATGTTTATTGGGTGTGGGAAAAGGTCTCGGTGTAAAACAGGGCGATAAGGACCAGATTTTATAGCTTTCTGAGAAACTTAGATATTCTTAATGGAAATACTTCATGTTTTTCAGTAGTTATTTGGGGATATTAGCCCATTTGGTATTCGGCATTGTTAGCCAAAATTGGTGAAGGAGTCGGGTAGAGAACCAGGGTGCTTTTACTATTGCCTCAAGATTCTTTAGCACAGAAATAGCATTATACTGAGGAGGGTTTGGATTAGACAAAGGGTTACCACCAGTCATTGCTGGAAAAGCTGCTGGTCATTTCTCTGAAGCTTTGGGAAAGATGGGGTGAAGGAAAGGGAGTGGAGAGTGAAGCCTCTAAACAGATCTACGCCGGTTGGGGAACTGGGGATGAGGAGACACAGCAGATCTTGGCTTGGAAGGTACCCTTGGGTTAGGCATTGCAGAGCACCTAGAGATGGGGAAACTGAGCTGGATATGGGGCTGGGCGGTGGGGGTTTCCTCCTGGGTTTGCCTGACGGTGGTCTTCTGGGGAGGGATGGGAAGAATGCTGGCCAGGATTATTAAGCCTAAGATTTGCTTTCTAGGTCGCACAGGAAATCTGGGTCTGTGAGAAGCAGACAATCACCAAGTGGCCTGGAGACATCCTGGCCTACAAGGAGCACCTCAAGTCCAAGCTGGTGGGCGAAGAGCCCCAGCTTACCAGGAGGACGCACAATGTGTGAGCCCCTGCCCGGGCTGGGCTGGGCCTCAGAGGCCACACTCCTGCATTGCTGCAATACCGCTCCCCAGCCCCTCCCCGCCCCAACTGCCTTAGCTGCACTCTGTGATCTTATCTACAGCTGGACAGTACCTGTCCGTTTCTTGTCCTTCCAGTTACTTTTGTCCATGTCTGGACTCGGCTGGCTGTTTCGCCAGCTCCTCGCTGGTTACTGACCTGATAGTGATGCAGCCAGAGGCACCTGAGGGTTAGCCCAGGGGCCCACATCCTGGGCTGGCCTGTGAAAGAGCTACGGTCCTCATTTTCTGGGTTTTGGTGATGTTGGAGGAATACCCCCCAGCCCACCGCCCCCATTCCTTTCTGCTTCTGGTTTGGAGCTCTGGACCAGGGCTTTAGTCCTGGTCGGTTTTTAAATAATTATTTAACAGTGTAACTTTTAGACCTGTGTGACATCTACAAAGTGTCCAATAAAGAAAGAAGAAGCCATGGCCCCTACCTTTTTTTTCTAGTCTCTGGGCCCTTCACTCCCCTCCTCCCTGCAGTGCCAGCACACTTCTGGCAGCAAGAGCTTGGGTGGGGATTGGTAGGATGGATGCAGACTTAAGACTAGTCTTTAGGAGCTGGAATAGCTCTTCTTCCTTTGATTTGAAATTGTGCCTTCGGCCATTGTCTCACCACACACGTCAGAATCACCTGGAAGACTCACCAGTCACTGGTCTTGCCTCGGGGTTTCTGGTTCAGCAGGTCAGGGGTGAGATCAGGAATTAAAACCCTGCTAGCAAATTCCCAGGTGGTGCTGTTGCTGCTCCCCTGGGGTCCGAACTTTGAGAACCGCTCTCCTGGGACTCGTTTTTCAGCGTGGTTGGAGGCTCCCTGGCTGCCTCACCTCCTGTATCCCACCAGCACCTTGAGGCAGGTGGTGCTTGCTAGAATGTAGATCCCCAGTCCCCGGCCTGTTGATCTCATTTGGTCAGGAGTCTGCATTTTCACACTGAGGTTTGTGTACCACCATTCCTGGGTGGGATATAGGAAGTCTTGTTACCTCATCTGTCCGTGGCCTTAATTTTTGTTAGTTTGATCTAATTTACTTCCCGGCCAGGGCTCTGCATGATCTATCTGAACTTGACTAGCACTTGCAACCTTGGTCCACCAGGCACACGGGTGGCCATCCGTACTGCTAAGGGTTCTTCACACACACACCACCTCTGCAGCTGTCCCTGTGCGGAAACATACACAGCCATGATTTTTCAGTGCTGATTACAGTACATCTAAGACTACGTAAAACAAAAAATAGTCCCAGATGGTGTCTTAAAGCCCCGAGGAGCTCATGATCTAATGGGGAAACCAACAATGACGAGAGAACACAACAGGGCATAAATCAGATGCTCAATTGTGACTTGTTAGGATACACAGAAGGATTCAAAGGGGGGAAAGGAAGTTTCTTGTGAGTAGCCATCCAGAAAGACAGGATTGGTGCTCTAACTTGAAGGGTGAATGGGACCTCGGATGGTCCTGAAATCCAAGAGCTGCCTGGGGCAGATGGAAGGCTGAGAGTGAACGGAGGTGAGCTGTGGCCAAGCTCTTGGCAGCGAGGCTGGAGTGAGGCTCGGACTCCAACCCCGAGGGGCCTGGCTTTGTTGCTTTGTGCTTAAGTCAGTCCGCTCTGGGTATCCAGAGACGGGTGTGGGGGAGAATAGCCTGGAGAGTGAGCTCCTGCCACTTCAGCCAAGGGGATGCTGGGTACATTTGTACCAATTCCCTCTGAAGTCCCTCAGGGTCTCCAGTGTGGAATACTTGGGGTGCTAGTAAGGCTTCAGAACTGCAAGAATCAGAGCAGGCTATTTAGCTCGCCTATCCCTGGCACCCTCCCAAGTCAATTTCAAAAACTTCAAGAATGCTTAAAAAGCGCACTGTGTGTATATATATGTGTGTGTGTATGTGTATATATATTTCTACAAAGGCCTAGAATTAGCAGTGCTTTATTGGATTAAGAATTCCCTCCTGGTCCTCTTAAACCTTAGCACGCAAGATGTAGCTGGATGTTGGGAAGCGCCTGGAGAGGGGAGATGAGTGAGATGCTGGCTTCCCAGTCTTGCTTTCACCCACTGACAGGTGAGGCTTGTCTTCACTGCTGTCCCCCACCCCTTCCCGACTGAGAAAACCCTCTTTCCCCCCAGCCCTTACTTCTCATGTCGCTCCAGGTTTCTTTCATCACAGCACTTAACCTGAAATATCATTCGCACATAGGTGCAAGGTGAGAACTGCTCCGTGGAACAGCTGCCTCTTCCCACACCACCTGCTTTCATGGAGAGCATGGAGAGTGCTTCTCCGCTCTGGCTCCTCCCGTCCGCCCAGACCCCCTCCCTGGCAGGCCCTCCCAACCTGTGGCTTCCTGCCGCCTGCATCTGGACCAGGCTCGGCTTCTCCACTTCTGCCTTTCGTCCAAGCGCCACTGTACTCAGCACACATTGATTCCACTCGGCTTTTTCCATGGATCGTCCTTCTGTCATTCTCCCCAGTTAAACTGTACCCCTTCTAAAAGACCAGCATCAAATCCCCCATTCCTTCCATGAAGCCATTTCTGGCTACTGTAGCCCTCACTAGTTTTTCTTTTCTTTTTGTGAGACTTTGTTTTACTTATTTGAGAGAGAGGGAGAGAACAAGTGGTGGGGAGGGGCAGAGAGAGACAGAGAAGCAGACTCCCCGTTGAGCGGGGAACCCAAGGCAGGACTCCATCCCAGGACCCTGACGGAGATCATGACTGAGCTGAAGGCAGACACAGTAACTGATTGAGCCGCGCAGGCGCCCCAGCCTTCCCCAATTCTTCCTTTCTGAGCTCTTTTCCCTATGACCCCTCTTCAGTGATTTAGTGACTCTTCTTCCTAGGAGCCAGTCTGGCCCCTTCAGCTGTATTGTAGGGCTCTTTGGGTGGGGAGTGGGTGCCTTGTGTTCCTCCTGACACTCCCCTGCATTTCAAGTCAGCTGAGCACCATGGGTGTAGAGTGCCCTCCGGGTGGCGCGTTTCAGTGAGAGATGCTCAGTTGGGGGAGGGCTTCTCATTCACTGTCAAATCACTTGGGGGGGAGGTGGGAGCCATTACTCTCTTTCAAGATTAACCCAGAGCCTCCTCTGGATAGGGAGTGGCCAAGCTCCTCCCCTCCCACCCCCTGCCTCCCAGGTGCAGGCCCCCAGCCCCACCTGGTGGGCAGCTGACTCCATAAAGTCAAGGAGCAGGAGGGGGGCTGTTAGGAGGAGCAGGAGGATGAGTGCTGAGCATGGCCACCAGCAGCAGCAGCAGCAGCAGCAGCAGCAGCAGCAGCAGCCGCCGTCGGGGGGCCGGAGAGGCCGTGGTGCTGGCGATAAGAAGTCCAGAAAGCGGGGCCGGCGCAAGGAAACCTACTCAATGTATATCTACAAGGTGCTAAAGCAGGTGAGAATGGGGAGCAAACATGCGTGAGCGTGCATGGGTGAGGGTGGCGTGTCGCGGCAAAAGAGCCGTAAGCAAGCGCTGGACGGAGAGTCCTGCTCTGTGTCCTCCTGGCACTGCGGTGAGTGGCCTCAGACACGTGGGGCTCAGAGGTCCCTACACGCTCTCAGCATCCGTCGTGCCCCTGTGACGGGCAGGAGAACTTTAAAGCACGCCACCACCGTCCAGAAGCTTACAGGGCTTTGGGCAGACAAGACGATGATGCGGAACGGAACGCTATGTGGGACATAATTAAAAGACAGGGACAACTGTAAGAAAGTGTGGGGCTAAAGGGTGACCGAATGCCTAACAGTGCAGTACAACCAAGAGGTCCTATTAGTGAAGGCCCGAGCACGGAGCCATGTGTGGGAGCTGAAGTCTTGGGGAAGGCCTTCCAGCCACACAGCACTCGGTCCCTGACGGGCTACGGGATTGGTCTACTGCACAGATGAGGAATATAAGGTCCGTAAGGGCTCCGGGCGTTGACTGAATGCCGTGACCGGACAGCGGCAGAGGGTGCCACCCCCCCACCCCAGCCCTGGCTCTGAGCAGGCTCCTCACCTACTTCCTGCTTGTCCCACCTCTTAACCCAGGGGTGCTGGGGATGCACTCTGTCCTGGCAGGTCCCACCTCCAGGAACTTAACAGCCAGGAGTCTCTTTCTAGGAGTAACTCTATGCAAACGCACTAAAGGGGAAAAGCAAAAGGCTGTGTAACTGATTCCATCTGTCAAAGATTGATGCTTACACGTGCTTGTGCAAGGAAATTAATAGCATTACTTTTTTACGATTGGGACAAACTTTTAACCTGGATATTGTAGTAAAAAAACAAACAAACAAAACACCCATCCCTTTTTCCGTGTCTTGGCCTCTGGAGAGAGACTGGTGAGGCAGCCTTGCCATCCCGAGCCTGAACCCGGGGCTTAACCTTAACCGAGCCCTCCTGCTGCTTCTCCAGGTGCACCCAGACATTGGCATCTCTTCCAAGGCCATGAGCATCATGAACTCGTTTGTGAATGATGTGTTCGAACGGCTGGCTGGCGAGGCCGCCCGGCTGGCCCAGTACTCGGGCCGAAACACCCTGACCTCCCGGGAAGTCCAGACGGCGGTGCGCCTGCTGCTGCCCGGGGAGCTGGCCAAGCACGCCGTGTCCGAGGGCACCAAGGCCGTCACCAAGTACACCAGCTCCAAGTGACCCAGGGCTGGCTGTTAATAAAAAGTGAACTGCTCCCGCGCACTGTGCTGATTTGAAAAGGGGGGTGTGTGATGTGGGGCAAGAGCATTGTCACCTTTTATGGCTACAGGGGGAGTAATACTCATACTTCTTAAATGTTGCTTTCTGAGTGTGGCCCGTGAACAGCATGTGACAGTGCTTTGTGAACGTGCCAGGTTCTCACTTGAGCTTTAGTAGGACTTGGGGTCTGGATTGAATTCCCTGATCCACTGTCTGCCAACTCTTTCAGGCCATGGCTTCATGACGGCTTTTCTGGCAAACTGTCATTTTCGTCCTGTGTTGGGCACAGGGGCCACATAGATCTGACTCTTTAAGACACAGAATGGAACAGTTCTCAATAAGTTGCTGGGATCTACGTGTTTACTTTCCCCTAATGTTTTCTTCCCCCTGATTTCGGAACAAATTGGCAGGAATATTTGAGACTCCTCTCTTTTTCCCAAACTTTACATTGAAAAATCTCAAACCCACAGAAAAATCGCAAGGAAGTACAGTGACCACTTGTATATCCCTCACCTCAACTAGATTCACCACCTACCATTTGCTCACACTTGCTTTTTCTCTCTCATTCTGCCTCTGCTCTATCTTGTGGGCGTATGACCCACGAATTCTCTCCCAAGCTGTGAGGTGGTGGGAGGAAGGGGCTGCATTCAGTGAACAAGTGCAAAATCCTTTATTTTCCCTTTGCCAGTGGATAGAGTCAGCTTGTCCCCTTCATGTACTGACAGACTCCGTGTAACTGACACCTGCATGCGGTCCTACATCCTTAACACATGAGGCCAAGCCTAACCGGGAGATGCCATGAGAGGAGAACCAAGCACCCACATTTTAGTCCCACAGCTAGAAAGGGGGAGGGCCCAGGAGAACCGGCCTCTGAGTGCTGGCTCTTGCCCACTCGCATTGAGTTTCATACGTTGCTAAGATGTGACTCCGAGACCCAGGTCAGATCATGGAGTTAGCATCTGCATTTTTGACAAGATCTCTGGTAATCTGCGTGCACATGAAAGCCTGGAACTCCTCCTCTCTTGCGCCTCTTTGCTGCTCCCCTCTTTCTCTGCCTTTCCATCGCTCTGCGCCTTATTTATTCATACGTCCCACTTAACACCAAAACAAAAAGTCCCCCTCAGATGACCAGAGTCACGGTGCTCCCGCTGCTAGGTTTTGTAGTTTCCACAGAATGGTCTCCTGAGCCTATAGTCCTGCTGGGATAACCCACAGATGGCTCAGAACGAGTCCTAAAGACCACTGAGTCCCATCTGCTACACTTTCTCATGTCATTCTTTACACAGAGCTTGCGTGAACCATGTGAAGTACGGTCACCGTGGGAAAACAGGTGTGCTTGTGCTCATCTTAAGGGGAAGTCGTGACTTCGAAGCCTGAGCCCAGACCTTCTGACCCCAGCCCCGGTGCCCCTTCCCCTCACATCACCCCTGCTTCCAGTCAGTAAGAGGCTGGCTCTGAATGAAGGAGCATAGGGTTCCCTCCAGCCGAGCAGCGCCGTTGGAAAACTGAATGCTTTTAGGACTAACCTTCACCCAGAGCCTCACCCTCCCAGGGTGACTCCAAATAGCGACTCCTCTTCTATTCGAGCCTCACAAGAAAAGAAGCCAAGGCTGACCCCACACTCTGCCCTAGCCTTCGAAGGCTTGCTGCAGGAGCATGCTTTGAGATAAGGATCCCCAGTCCTGTACCTGCTGCCCCCTTCCCTCCCAACCTTAGAACACTGAGACAATGAGACAGAACTCTCAAAACGGAGAATTTTGAGAACAAGCTGTTCTGGCTTGCAGGGGGTGGAGTCGGGGTCGCGCCACAGGTCCCCTGGACTGCACGACCAGCTCACAAAGGGAACTGTGAGACGTGGGCACCATGTCCGAGGAGTGAGTGATGAGCAGGAGTGGGGCCCTCAGCACTCCGGCGGGTGGGTGGGGAGAAGCGATGCCGGGGAAAGGGGGTTTGTGTGCCCGGCCAGCCCTGGCTGGGCCCCAGATATTCACCAGGCAGCCCTGCCTGCTCCGGTCTGTGGTCAGCTTTCCCTCTTCAGACTTTCCTTGAACTACTGATTACAGAATCAGGGGAAAGGATCCTTCTCTACCCTCATCCCTCACCCCAACTTCCACACCCCCTGCAGCATCCCTGGGCTGCACCGCCTCCCTGGAGGGACCGACTGCGGCCACCTCAGGCCTGCTGCCCCTCTCCCCTCCTCTCTAGAGCTTACCAACGCCTCTGGGACTCTTCCCATGTGACCCTACAAGAGCTGCTGGATCAGGAGCAGCCCTTGCTGGACCCCGTGTCCCCCAGGGAGCGGCAGTCGTTTCACTACAAGCTCTCGTCCCTCTACCTGTACTACCTGGGGCTGATGCGCCGGTTCGACACCCTCTACGACCAGATGGTGCACCCGCAGAAGCGGCGGCTGCTGCGGCGGCTGCTGGACAGCGTGGTGGGCCGCGTGCTGGAGCTCAAGGACGATCTAGTGCGCGCCGACCAGAGCGAGTACCACTGCCTGGACCGCGTGCTGCAGGACCTCAAGCTCACCCCGGTGCGCCCGCCCGGCTGCGGAGCCACGCCTACTCCAGCGAAGGCGTGCCCCCGCCCCCAGCCGCTGGCCTTGACCTTCCGTAGGCACGGAGCCACGCCTCCACCACCTGGCGCAGGAGGGGGCAGAGAGGCTGGACCTCCCAAAGACAACCCTGCTGTTGGGAACCTCTGCAAGGGAAGGGGGACAGGATAGATCAGGGGATGCGGTTTGATCGGGAGAAGGGTTTCGGGAAGAGGGAGTGCCTGCAAGGAGTTTCGGGCTGGCTAGAGAATCAGGCTGGAGGCTCCGCGGGGCTGGGAATACGCACCAAGACAACTCCCCGCCCCCAGAGGCTTGCATCTCCAAGTGGGGTTCTTGGACCAGCCACATCAGCATCACCTAGGACTTTGTTAGAAATGCAGAATCTCAGGGGCGCCTGGGTGGCTCAGTTGGTTAAGCGACTGCCTTCCGCTCAGGTTATGATCCCGGAGACCCGAGCCCCGTCTCATCAGGCTGCCTGCTCCCCGCTCGGCCGGAAGCCCGCTTCTCCCTCTCTCACTCCCCTTGCTTGTGTTCCCTCTCTCGCTGTGTTTCTCTCTGTCAAATAAATAAATAAAATCTTAAAAAGAAAAGAAAAGAAAAGAAAGAAAGAAATGCAGAATCTCAGACCGGAGCTCAAATGCGCTAATCTGCTTTTGCATTTTAACAACCCCTGGGGTGATGTGAGTGCACTCCTCTCCAGTTGGCCCCAAAGGGCATGATTCACTGTTCCGAAGGAAGCAGTCTCAAAGTTTCTAGACCTGCTGCATCAAACTTAACTCTGGACTTGAAAAAACAAACAAAACAGATTCTCCAGGCCCTGCCACTCTGGTGTGGTAGGCTGAGGAGGGCCTAAGAGTCTGCATTTTAAGAGCTCCCCCCCATTGATTCTGATGCAGTCAGGATTGGAACCACTGCTCATTACGTATCATGATCCTCTGGAATTCCACTCCGGTTACATGTTGGGGCAGGGCGATAGAGGGATGAGCTTAAGGGGATCTGCCCATAACTACATCTCCCACCTTGGGGCTCTGGGATGAAGGAAACTATCACTAGCGTCTGTAAGCAGCTGAAAATGGTAATATCAGCCAGATGGCCTGTATTTTGAGTCCTGACCCTCCTTCCCCCATATTGCCCCAAAGGCTGACCTGGAGGTTCCAATCCCCAAATACTTTCTGCTGGAGCAGTCCACCATTCTGAAGGAGCGAGGGCTGATGCTGGCAGAGATCCTGTCCAGAATGGAGCCAGTGACCTTGGAGGAGGTATGTCGGGGAGACATCCTCCCAGATTCCTCTCATATGCCCCTCCCAGGACAGAGATGCTATCTTCCACTTGTCCTACCCTATACCCAACTCAGAGTGCTCTTTGGGTAATCCCTGGCCTCCTTCAAGGATGCGCTCATGCTCCTTGAGACCTTCTGACCCTGAGATAGAGGACAGGACTTGGGCACCGAGATGCTCTGGGAAGAACATGTCCCCAGAGGGGACGGTCTCTGAGCTGCTAGCCTGGATACAAGCCCTCTCTCATCTTCTCCTGCTCCTTCACCCCTGCGGTGGCCAGGGTTTTCCAGAAATGCACCGGACTGAGGCCATAATCCTACTGCAAAAGGCTGAGCGGGCCAGGCAAGGCCGGCTCCGAGCCACCTTCATGCGAGAGATTCGGAAAGAGGAGGAGCGGGATCGGAAGATTCGAGAGGACGGTTGGCACAAGTTGAATCAGGACCAAGCAGCTATCACCATACAGAAGGTATTCTTCCCAGCACCCAGGAGGAAGGTCAGGGTTGAGTCACCTCTTCCAGGAAGGCTGCCTGGCTTAGCAGTTGAGGACAGAGGTGCGGGTGCTTGGATTTTGTTGCCCCCACAACTAGATCCTCAACTGGGGACCTAATCAGTTTAAGAAGGTTATATCTTGTGCTACATCTCATAAAAGCCCCAGAAACGGAAGGATCATTAAGATTAGAGGAGAAAGATCCAGAATAAGCTAGCAGAACAGAGTAGCAGAACATTTCAAAGCTCATAAAACTGTTAAAGATGAGACACTGGGACGCCTGGGGGCTCAGGTGGTTGGGCAACTGCCTTCAGCTCAGGTCATGATCCTGGAGTCCCAGGATTGAGTCCCACATCGGGCTCCCTGCTCAGTGAGGAGTCTGCTTCTCCCTCTGACCCTCCCCCTTCTCTTTTTGCTTCTCTCTCATTCTCTCTCTCGCACATACATAAATAAACTCTTTTTTAAAAAAGATGAATCACTAAAATGCATCCTGTGACTCCTGCCGGCTGAGGTAAAGGGAATGGTGATGATTAAACAGTTTGAGAACTGATGTGATCCAGATGTCCTCAAGGTCCATGCCGTCTGGGTTACCCTTTACCAGGGAAATAACCTAATCACATCCCATCAGCCCCGCTGCAGAAAACTCAGTCTCATCCCTAGGTGTCCCTGTGCCTTCTTACCATTCCCGCGGGCATCCCTCTCTCCTACTCTGGGTGGCCATTCCATACCTCTCAGCCCTTGCTGTCCCCCAGCATGTGTGTCTGTGTGTCTGTGTGTGGCTTCTCTCATCATGGAGTCCTGCTGACACAGGCCTACTCTGGTACTGGTTACCACCTTAAGGAGACTGGAGGGACCCTAGGAAAGTTCCAGTGCAAAAAGGGAACCCTTTCCTCCTCCAGCATTGTAACTTCTGAGGCCACTGCCCTGTCCTATCGTAGGACACCCCTTTGCCACCTTTTCTTTCCAGAAGCAGGCCCCAAACTGCTGACACGGGGCTGGTCTTTTTGTCTCCAATGAACATCTTCTCCCAGCTTGTCTCCCAAGGCCACAGGCTTCAGGAACTGCCTGCTAGCCGAGAGAATAAACATAGAACTCCTTTCCACCAAAGCCCAGAAGCAAACCAACCAAATAATAAAAAATAACTCAAGAGGATATATGCCCTCCAAACAGGATAGATTTTGAGATTTTTAAAAAAGATTTTATTTATTTATTTGACACACAGAGATCACAAGTAGGCAGAGAGGCAGCAGAGAGAGGAGGAAGCAGGCTCCCTGCTGAGCAGAGAGCCCAATGAGGGCCTCGATCCCAGGACCCTGAGATAATGACCTGAGCCGAAGGCAGAGGCTTTAACCCACTGAGCCACCCGGGTGCCCCGGAATTTTAGATTTTTAATCAGTGTAGAGAGCATGCCCATCTGAGTTGCCTGCACTGTCGGGCTGGCTCACGGATGAGGAGGAGGCCCTGCCCCCAGGGCTCGCCAAAGCAAGCCCTTTGAGGAAGAAGGTCAGCCCCAAAGAGAGAGCCCCACTTCTCCCCTGAAATCCAAAGCAAGTCATTTTGTTCCGGGTACCAGACACCGAGAACGCAGAAGTACAGGGGACACAGGCTGCTCTCTGAGGCTCTGCTATGGAACAGAGCCCACAGGCCAGGTCCTGGCACTGCCTCCCCCTGCCCTGTGCCCTGTCCCCACCCCCCGGCTACCGGGCTGTCCACAGGGCGGAGAGCAGCCGGAAGCCTGGGAGAAGAGCACTGGACAAGGAATCAGGAACCCTGGCCCTGAATCAGCTCTGCCCGAATGGGCTCTTAGACCCGGGAGAGGTCATGTCCTCTCTACAGCCTCAGTTTCCCTGGGTCATAACTGTAGGAATCCTCAGGGGAGCTCCGCAGCCATCACAGCACTGACGTCTATGTGTCTATGTGACGGGGTTGGGGGGGGGCGGAGAATCAAGTGTGTATTCCAAAGGCTGTGGGAATCCTGAGGAGTGAGAGTGGGAGTGCTTCTGGAGAAGGTGGAGTTTGAATTTGACCTCAAAAGATAGAGCAGATTAGAGAGGGTGGAGATGAGAAGGAGGGAGCAAAGCCCTGGAGCTGGACCGCGTGGGTGCCTACCAGCCCTGGGGCTGCTCCCGCTCAGGGGGTCACTGTCCACGAGCTGCCCTGGGAGGTGTCTTCCCCAGCACTCCTCCCCCACCTCCCACCCCAAACTTCCCCTAGCCAGACCCTTCCTTGCGAGTGGCCGGCACTTCTCCCTGGGGCTGATGGCAGAGCTGCACTGTGGGGCGTGTCTGCGCCCGCGTGTCCCCCCAGGTGTGGAAGGGTTACCAGCAGAGGAAACGAACTCGGCAGGACCGGCGGAAGGAGATGGAGTTCATTGGCATGGTAAGGCCCCACCTCGCCCCAGGAAAGGGCTCGGGGTGGGCTAGGGCCTGGGGTCTCTTCCCCCTTTGTTGTCCCTCTGTGCCTCCGGTACAGCTCCTTGCTGCTCACCGCCCCCTCCACTCAGGACTCTGCATAGCATGAGTGGACGGGTTCAGGCCTGGGGACCCTGGTAAGGGGTCCTTCAGGGTTTGAGGAAGAGCAGGAAGGACTAGAAAGCTACCACCAAGCCCCGTCCCTTTGTACCCCTTCTTCTCTAAAACCCTTGGAAGGCTCTCACACATGGGGGTGGGATGAGAGATCGAAGCACCCCATGTTCAGGCCCCTGGCCGGAAGGAGAGGCTGAGTGCGTGCGCCCAGCAGAGGGAGGAGCCACAAGGCTGTGGGAACCCAGGCCGCACGCCCTGAGTAACATCTGTCCCCTACTCTCTGCTGGATCTTCCTTCTGGCTAGTCTCTGCTGACTTGGGAAAGAAGACCATGGTGGGGGTGAGGGGTGTGATCCCTGAGCTCCACAGTGCGCAGAGCCCATGAAGTCATCCTGATAAAGGGGGTTGGGGAGAGGTTGGGCTGGGGCACCAAAGGGATCAGAGACAAGGCCCAGGGGGCCTATTCTAGGAGGCTTGGGAGCTTCAGAAGGAAGGAAGGATCAGGGGGCACCACATGAGAGTGGAGGTCAGGCTTGGGGGTTTGGAGAGCTGTACCCCCAGGAGGCAGGAGCAGGCAGAGGGAAGCCAGGGTCGGGCCTTGGGGGGAGGTGGGGGGTGCATGGCATGGTGGTGGGTGAGGAATGAGCCTGGCCGCCCGGGCCCATCAACAGTGTGAGCTCAGCGTTTTCAGTAATTGTCTCTGCGCAGAGTGATATTTAAAATACATTTGGGAGCCAATGAGGCGGGAAAGTGGCTGCGAGAGCGGCTGCCAACATGGGCGCTGGGGCGGGGGTGTGTGTGGGGGCTGGGGCCAGAGGCTCGCAGGGGAGGGTGTGCTGGGGGGAACGGGTGGGGGGGCAGCCCAGATGCATCTAGCAAACTCATTATCAGAGTAATTTACACAGGCGAGTTTTGGCTCCAAACACCATTTCTCCTGATGCTGGCATGCCCGTTGTTCCGTGTGGGCGTGTGCGGGTGTGCTGGGGAAGCGGGGGGGGGGGGGGGCAGGTGTGCGAGCCCGAGGCCAGGGGCTGGGCCCTCCCCGCTCCCACTCCTGACTCCCTGGGCCTCTCCTCCACTTCGCCAGCTCCCCTTGCCACCGAACCAGGTGGAGAGTATGCGTCAGGCCGGCCTCGGGGAGGATGTCCGGAGGATCCTCCAGAAAGAGAAAGAGGAGGAGTTCCAGCTGGCAAAAGTGAAGACCCATGATTCTCTCAAAGAGACAGAGGGGCCCGACATGAAGGAGAAATTGAAGGAGCAAATCCGACAGTGGTTTATTGAGTGCCAGTCAGTGTCTCTAGCCTTAGCTGGCCCAAGCTTCAACCCCCTTTCCCTCCTCACCACCGTGCCCCTCATCTGTTCTGTTCTCTAGTCCACACGAGGTCCTTTTCTCCATCCACTCCCAACCCCCTTCCCTCACTGCTCACACCCTGACTTAAACCCAGGGCTCCCAGCCTGTAGGACCATCTCTGTACATGACTTCTCATTTCTCTGGATGGAAGAAAAAATGCCAAAACTAGATGGGGAAAGCATCCATGATGCACCCCCCCCCAAGGAGTCTCTCTAATCTGTAACTCTTGCTCCTTCCCTCTTGTCCTCTATCCCACTAGTCATTTTTCTTTCTTCATCCTTCCTTCTGTTTACCTATCCATCTACCCCATCATCCATCCAACCACCCATCCATCTATCCATCCACCCATCCACTCATCCATCTACCCATCCACCCACATGTCCATTCATCCACCCATCATCCATCCATCCACGCATCCATCCATCCATTCATTCATGTATCCATCCATCCATCCATCCATCCA